>WAAF01015956.1:0-35458 GCA_013400475.1 Tricholaema leucomelas
TCTGGGCCTGGCATTCCAGCCAGTTCTTGACTCATATCATCTCTTGCTTGCTGCTATCCTTCCAGCAAAAAAAAAAAAAAGTACAGAAAAGAGAAGTCTCACTTATGTTAATGTGTCCTTTCCTTCGAAATGTTCTTATTCTGTATCCACTGTGTGTTGATAGAGAAACTCTCTAGGAATCTCTTCACATTTTTAAAATTGATATCTGTTTAGTAATCACAAAACATCTTTTCTGCACACAGAACTCTATCAGATAAATGAGGATTTTCTAAAGAGAGCGAGTTATGTCAGTGCATATTGCAGGGCACTGCTATCAGTGCTATACTAATCAGTCACATCTATTCATACATCCTGTCGGACAAAAATTCAGCAAAAGCTTGTAAAATGTATGTAGCTCCACTCAAGATTTGTATTATTGAAAATATCACAAATATACCCATGTATACGGTTAATACTCCAGGAGGAGCATCCCTGAACTCGACACTTGACCTCAGGTGGTCTTGACCCCTCCCCAGGGGTGGGTCTGGACACCACCAGGTGATGGTTAGCCCAATCCCCCCTTCCTGTCCCGTAAAAGCAGGGGGACTTCCTGTTCCTCTCTCTCTCTGAATCGCTCTCTGGACCACACTGCAGCTCTCTCTCTACACCCCTGCATCTCTCCACACACGTGGTCACCACCATCACAAACTCGGGTTGTATTTATACCTTTTGTATTTGTTATTCTTCCTTCCCTACACCTCTGTAACCTCCCTACCTTTGATACCCTTTTAAGATATTGTTAAACTTTTCCTTTTTAACTTCCAAATTGAGTGAGATTGTGTGCTAGTTTGAGCCTATCTAGAATGTTTTGGTGAGAAGAATTAGATCATAGGCTGAGAAATGNTGGAGACTCAGGTTTCTGGGAGAGCTGTTGTGTTTCTGTATTACCTTTTTACTTTGTATATTTCTGTCTATAACTGTATATGCTGTAAATATCTGCTTGTATATTGTGCTAAGCTGTAAATAATAAGCTTCATTCATATTTCCAGAGCCATCTGAGTCTAATCTGGGTGATTTCTAAAGTGGAGGAGGGGGGCGGGGAACACCCAAACCATCACAGTTTGATTTATTTGGGTGTGCTTACCTTTCCTCTCTACTTCTAATTCCTTTCTCTTGGGAAGGAGGTGGGGGAGAGGGAAGGGCACTTTACAAATTGTCATTGGTTCTATCAAATTTATTAGAGTCTCTGGGAATTTAAAATCAGGAGCCGAGACAACCTGCAACAGCTTTGTCACCTGAGTTTCCTTGTGAATTGACCTGAAGGTTCCATGTAATAGGATAAATAATCCTGTATCTGATATCCATATTTACTGCCACGTCCACCCCAACACAACAGCTGGATGATTCTTCTTGCAGCTCCTTCAGAAAGCTTTGCCCACCTATTCAAGAAGTCTGATTTTTGTAGTCTTGCTGTAAGTTGCTGTTACTGAGAACTAGTAGATTTATTTGCTGGATACTGAATATTTCATAGGTGACAAAGATACCTGAGGTATCTGTTACCAATTTGTTTTGCCACTGTTTGTACCATCACGCTGCTTCTGCCAATCTGACAATTTGAGATTTATTGCAACACAGAAATCACTGTAACAATCACCTTAGTCAGCATGCAGCGGCAAAAAAAAAGCCCCAAACAACCCAAGGCACTATCACTGTCAACAACAATTGCAGAATACCTACAGATGCCTTTCACCAGAAACTGAAGCTGGTGTTTTTTTTCTTTTTTCTTTTGTTGGTGTTGCAGTTGATGTTTTGTTCATTTTATTCTCCCTAAGCTCATAATTGTCTAGCTATTCAGGTTGGAAGGTTCACAGTTTACTGAGAAAGATCTGCTGTAATGAGTGCTTTTGCAGTCACATATTTTCCTGGCTGCTTCCATTTCTAAACTTGGGGGATTAACACACACACAAAAAAAGTAAAAATAAAAGGGTTCTTCAATTATTTCTGTAAGGACTTTGTGAAGCCATAATCTTCTGTGGATTCAGGGACTCAAGGCTTCTTCCTGCCTGGGTTCTGGAGCCCAGTCAAGTGTGAGTTCTCACAGACCTAGCTCTGACCTAGCTCTCTCCATCCTAGACTGACAGGCATGCCTCCTACTTTCTTGTTTGCAGGCTGGATTAATAGCAAGGCTGAGCACGCACACTTAAGAGGTGCTTGCCCACATACACTACAGAGGTCACTTATGCAGCTGCTGTGTGAGCTGCCACACACAGGACACTGCCTTCAACAGCATCCATGTATAGCATAACTAAGACTTGCATACATTAAACAAGCATAAAACTCACATAAAAATATAGACAGATGCTTTCATTCCTCCTCTTGGACTGGCATAGATAGAAAGATCACTAGTACAGGACACTCCTCAGGTTCACAAGCACTCATATATTTGTGTATCCTCCAGCACCAGCAAGGCCCTCTGCTTGCCCAGCAGCTCTGCCCAGATCCACCCCTCAGCCACTCCATGGACCCCAACTTGATAGCTGGTCTAGCTAGATATTCACTGAATACATGCATCATAAAATCATACAATCAGCTAGGTTGGAAGAGACTTCCAACATCATCCAGGCCAACCTAGCACCCAGCCTAGACCATGGCACTAAGTGCCTCATCCAATCTGTTCTTGAACACCTCCAGGGACGGTGACTCCATCACCTCCCTGGGCAGCCCATTCCAATGCCAATCACGCTCTCTGACAAGAACTTCCTCCTAACATCCAACCTATACCTCCTCCGGCACAACTTGAGACTGTGTCCCCTTGTTCTGTTGCTGGTTGCCTGGGAGAAGAGACCAACCCCCACCTGGCTACAACCTCCCTTCAGGTAGTTGTAGACAGCAATGAGGTCCCCCCTGAGCCTCCTCTTCTCCAGGCTAAACAACCCCAGCTCCATCAGTCTCTCCTCATAGGGTTTGTGTTCCAGGCCCCTCACCAGCTTTGTTGCCCTTCTCTGGATACATTCCAGCACCTCAACATCTCTCTTGAATTGAGGAGCCCAGAACTGGAGACAGTACTCAAGGTGTGGCCTGACCAGTGCTGAATACAGGGGAAGAATAACCTCCCTTGTCCTACTGGCCACACTATTTCTGATCTGGGCCAGGATGCCATTGGCTCTCTTAGCCATCTGAGAACCTGCTTAAAAATGTTATGCATCAAGATTAAATATATTACTACAAAAATAATAAAGTATATTAATTTTTGAAAATAAAATCTCACACCTACCTTTACAGAGTTGCAGCTTATTAAATGTATGGGAAAATGAATATCACCCAATTTGTGTTGAAGCCTAAAGACACTTCTAAATAAAACTTCTGTATTATTCCTTCAAGTGACAAAGTGCTAATGTAACAGAGAGGAGGGGGGGAACAAATAAAAGCAATAACAAAATAAAACCACTAGCAAAATAAAACCAATTACAAACTTCATTTTAAAATGGAAAAATATACTGCTGTGTCTCAAATACATTTTAAAATGAAGGAACTGTAAAATGTTAATACCATTTAATCAAAGGTGCCTTAAAAAATGGTGATGAAACAACATTATATTGCACATATAAGAGACATTTCTGGGAGGAATCATAGAATGGCTTAGGTTGGAAGGGACCTCAAGGATCATCCAGCTCCAACCCCCTGCCATAGGCAGGGACACCTCCCACTAGAGCAGGCTGCTCAAGGCCACATCCAGCCTGGCCTTAAACGCCTCCAGGGAGGAAGCATCCACAACCTCCCTGGGCAACCTGTGCCAGTGTCTTACCACCCTCACTGTAAAGAACTTCCTCCTAACATCCAGTCTAAATCTCCCCTCTTCCAGCTTAAACCCATTCCCCCTCGTCCTGACATTACCAGACCTTGTCAATAGTCCCTCCCCAGCCTTCCTGTAGGCTCCCTTCAGATACTGGAAAGCCACTCTAAGGTCTCCTCGAAGCCTTCTCTTCTCCAGGCTGAAGAGCCCCAACTCTCTCAGCCTGTCCTCATAGCAGAGCTGCTGCAGCCCTCTGATCATCTTCGTGGCTCTCCTCTGGACCCGCTCCAGCAGTTCCATGTCCTTCTTGTGTTGGGGGCTCCAGAACTGCACACAGTACTCCAGGTGGGGTCTGAGGAGAGCAGAGTAAAGGGGGAGAATCCCCTCCCTTGCCCTGCTGCCCACACTGCTCTTGATGCAGCCCAGCACAGGGTTGCTGTCTGGGCTGCATGTGCACACTGCCGGCTCATGTTGAGCTTTTCGTCAACCCAGACCCCCAGGTCCTTCTCCTCAGGGCTGCTCTCAGCCATTCATCACCCAGCCTGTATCTGTGCCTGGGATTGCGCCGACCCAGGTGCAGGACCTTACACTTGGCCTTGTTAAACGTCATGAGGTTGGCCTGGGCCCACCTCTCCAGCCTGTCCAGGTCCCTCTGGATGGCATCCCTGTCCTCCATCAAGTCAGCTGTGCCACAGGGCTTGGTGTCATCTGCAAACTTGCTGAAGGTGCACTCAATTCCTCTGTCCATATCACTGACAAAGATGTTAAAGAGCACTGGTCCCAGCACAGACCCCTGAGGAACACCACTGAGGAGTAAATATTGGAGCCACATATTCATGATTAGCCCTGGAAAGCTATTCAGAGCACTTCTAAAATCTGCTCCTCTCCTCAGTTTTGCAGTGTTTCACTGGAATGATGATGCTATTCTCATTTCCTAGCAGTTATCACCCATTTTGCAATTAACTACAACAGCCAAAAGTGAGCCTAGGAGTGCTTCCTACTGCAATGCAAATTGAGACACAAATTTCATCAAATCTTAAGAATAGTGTAGGTTTGAAAGGATCTACAGACATAATTTAGTGAAAACTTGTCCAGCTAGAAAAGGTTTTTAAGGAACTTCTCCAGTTTTTTATTCTTTTTGTGGATGGAAATATCACAATCTCTCTAGACAGTCTATTAAAGTATTTACCCACCCCATTCCTCTTTATATTGAATCTGAGTTTCTCAGGCTGCAATTTATGTCCTTTGTATTTTGATCTGTCTATTCCAATATAAAGTGTCATGTCCTGCACTTGAGTCACATCCCCATGCAATACTACAGGCTTGAGGAAGCGTGAGTAGAAAGCCGCCAGGTGGATAAGGAGCTGAGATTGTTGTTTGACAGCCATCTGAATATGAGCTAGCAGTGTGCTCATGTCATCAAGAAGGCCAACAGCAGCCAGTAGAACTAGGCAAGTAATTGCTTCCTTGCACTTTGCACTGATGAGGCTGCACTTTGAATACTATGTTCAGTTTTGGGCCTCTCTCTACAAGAACATTTTGATGCTGGAGTGTGCTCAGAAAAGAGCAACAAAGCTGATGAGGGGTCTAAAGCACAAGTCTTAGGAGGAGTAGCTGAGGCAACTGGGATTGTTTAATCTGTAGAAGAGGAGACTGAGGGGAGGCTTTATTGCTCTCTACAGCCACCTGAGAAAACATTTTAGTGAAGTGAGTGTTGAACTCTCTTCCTGAGTAATAAGGCATGGGGCAAGAGGAAACAACCTCAAGTTGTGCCAGGGGAGGTTCTGACTGGGTATTAGAAGTTTCTTCACCAAGAGAGATATCAAACTACCTAGGGAAGTGTTCCTGAAGGTATTTGAAAAACAACAACATATAATTGTGGTGCTTAGGGACATGGCTCAGTGGTGGACTTGACAGTGTTAGGTTAATGGTTAGACTCTGATCTTAAAGGCCTTTGATCTTACAGGGACATGGCTCAGTGGTGGACTTGATAGTGTTAGTTTAATGGTTAGACTCTGATCTTAAAGACCTTCTTCAACCCAGATGATTTTGTGATTCTATTCTGTGCAGTTCTGAGAATTTGGCTCCACCTTACCTACACCTTCCTCTGCGTAGTGGTAGACAGCAATAGAATTTCCATTTTGCCTTTAAAAGATTGAGCACATCTTGATTCTCTGTGATTGTGTATGTGAAACCTAATTTTCTTTGACTCTCTGCGTAACTTTTATGTTCCTTAATCGTCTCAGTTGTTCTCCTCTCCGTTCAGTATATCAGTATTAATTGATAATGCTAGGAGATGCTTGAAGGTGTCCAGAGAAGGGCAACGAGGCTGGTGAGAGGCCTCGAGCACAGCCCTACGAGGAGAGGCTGAGGGAGCTGGGATTGTTTAGCCTGGAGAAGAGGAGGCTCAGGGGTGACCTTATTGCTGTCTACAACTACCTGAGGGGTGGTTGTAGCCAGGAGGAGGTTGCTCTCTTCTCTCAGGTGGCCAGCACCAGAACAAGAGGACACAGCCTCAAGCTGCGCCAGGGGAAATTTAGGCTTGAGGTGAGGAGAAAGTTCTTCACTGAGAGAGTCATTGGCTACTGGAATGGGCTGCCCAGGGAGGTGGTGGAGTCACCGTCCCTGGAGCTGTTCAAGGCAGGATTGGACGTGACACTTGGTGCCGTGGTCTAGCCTTGAGCTCTGTGGTAACAGGTTGGACTTGATGATCTATGAGGTCTCTTCCAACCTTGGTGATACTGTGATACTGTGTGAGACAATTTTAATGTTTGAAATGTACATTGGCATCATCTTGATTCTTTTACCAGAATTTCTGGCCTACCTTGTTGAGCTGCAAGGCATATGGACCACAGCAGTGGCTTTAAATTCTCTTGTTTTTCATCTGGTTTAATTTCCACATTTGGCTTTCACACATTAAAAAATCACTTAAAATCTTCACTGTTTTTCTTTAATCTTGTGGGGTTTTTTGTTGTTGTTGACATGTGTGTCAGTGAAATCTCAGAAAATATCTCCCTTCCTCTCTTTGGTTCTGTTACCTACATCATAAAAACTGTGCTGTACTACCTGCAGATCCAAGACGATTTATAACATCAGTGCATTGCCTGGAACCTTCACCACATTGAACTACTACATCCATGTCGTATAGTGTTCACTTGGGCCTTGGAAACAATTTCAATGATTTAGTCTTTTGGGTAGATGCAGCACTCTGGTAATGTGAATGCACCCGTTTCAAACAGGTGCAGACCCTCTGCACTGTTTCATACTTTGTGCAGACAGAGTCTTAGGTAAAATTCCCACAGTTTGTTAAAAAAAATAAAGGATAAAAGATTCAAAAACACACAGTAAGTTTCTTGCTTCCTTCGTTGTTCATTGTAAGTATGTGAGAAGACTGTATGTGTGATATGCAAAAAGCTTATAAGCATGATGGATTTGGCTCTGCTCTATGACTACTGCAATAATGAGACCTCTATTTGGTGAAAATTCTGTGAGTTGGCTTCATATGGAGACACCTAAATTTGATGAATACTCCACAACCTCTCTGTGGAGCCTATTCCAGTGCTCTGTGACCCTTACAGTAAAGAAGCTCCCCATTGTGTTGAGGTGGAACCTCTTGTGCTGCAACTTACACCCATTGCTCCTTGTCCTATCATAGAATCATAGAATGGTTTAGGTTGGAAGGGACCTCAAGGATCATCCAGCTCCAACCCCCTGCCATAGGCAGGGACACCTCCCACTACAGCAGCTTGCTCAAGGCCTCATCCAGCCTGGCTTTAAACACCTCCAGGGAGGAAGCATCCACAACCTCCCTGGGCAACCTGTGCCAGTGTCTTACCACCCTCACTGTAAAGAACTTCCTCCTAACATCCAGTCTAAATCTCCCCTCTTCCAGCTTAAACCCATTCCCCCTCGTCCTGACATTACCAGACCTTGTCAATAGTCCCTCCCCAGCCTTCCTGTAGGCTCCCTTCAGATACTGGAAAGCCACTCTAAGGTCTCCTCGAAGCCTTCTCTTCTCCAGGCTGCAGAGCCCAAACTCTCTCAGCCTGTCTTCATAGCAGAGGTGCTCCATCCCTCTGATCATCTTCGTGGCTCTCTCATCACAGGGAGCAAGTGAGAATAGCTTGTCTCCCCACTCCTGACCAGCCCTCAGATGTTTATAAACATTTACTAAATCCCCTCTTAGTCTTATCTTCTCCAGACTAAAACACCCCAGGTCCTTCAGCCTCTCCTCATAGGCCATGCCCTGCAGTCCCCTAATCATCCTTGTAGCCCTCTGCTGGTCCCTCTCCAGCAGATGCCTGTCCCTCTTAAACTGGGGAGCCCAAAACTGCATGCAGTATTCAAGATGAAGTCACATCAGGGCAGAGTAGAGGGGGAGGAGAACCTCCCTTGATCTGCTGGACACACTCCTCCTAATACACCCCAAGATCCTATTGGCCTTCTTGGCCACAAGGTCACATTGCTGTCCCATAGTTAACTTGTTATCCACCGGCACTCTCAGGTCCAGTGAACATGGACTGCATTTCTCACAAGTCAATAAATAAATTGACATTTTATGCCTAAATAAAAAAACACAGAACCAAAAACTGGCAGAAGGGATATGCAACAATCTGCACGAGTTTTGGACACAGTGGCCAGCCTTAGTCAGACTCGTTCATCATGTGTGGAAGTGCTGAAATGCCAGCTAACAGTTTTGTAATTAGCTTTCTTAGTGTACAGCCAAGTTCCAATGGCAGTCACAGCTCCTTCTTTTTATTTTCTTTTTTTTTTTTTTCGATTACTATTGTGATGGTTTGGGTGTCCCACGCCCCCCCCCCCCACTTTTACAAATCACTCAGACTAGACTCAGTCGGCTCTGGAAACTTGAATGTAGCTTATATTTACAGCTGGCACAATTTACAAGCAGATAGTTACAGTATATACAGATATAGATAGAAATACAAGGTAAAAAAGGTAATACAGAAACAACTCCCCTCCCAGAAACCTGAGTCCCCAGGAGGGGCTCTCAACCACCCCTTCACCTTCCCACTACCCCTCTTAACCTTACCCCAGTCCCAAGGAAGAATGGAGGTTCAGCCAAGAGGATTAAGAAAGCAAATGTGAAATCAGCCAAGGCAAATGGAGGGTGAGGTTAGAAAGCAAGATGGAGTTCAGCCAGCAGCCTCAGCTCTCCCCAGCAGGCAAAGAGCTCCCAGAAAAGAGAGAGCAAGCAAATGGCCTAATCTTTGTTTTGTCTTTCTTCTTTACACACTTCAGCAAGACTGTGAGTGAAGTAGACCTCACCATTGCTTTCATTGCTCAGCCTATCATCTAATTCTTCTCACCAAAACATCCCAGCTAGGCTCAAACTAGCACAACTATCCAGCATGTAGAGCATAAAACAAGAGAAATCTCTACAGGGCGTTCAAATCAGACTTCTTTGCCTTCAGAAAAGAAGTACAAATTATGACTAAAACTGAAAGTCAGTCTCTGGAATTTTATAGAAGCATAGAATCAACCAGGTTGGAAGAGACCTCCAAGATCATCCAGTCCAACCTAGCACCCAGCCCTAGCCAGTCAACTAGACCATGGCACTAAGTGCCTCAGACAGGCTCTTCTTGAACACCTTCAGGGACGGTGACTCCACCACCTCCCTGGGCAGCCCATTCCAACGGCAAATCACTCTCTCTGGGAATAACTTCCTCCTAACATCCAGCCTATACTTCCCAAAATCTAGTTTAATAATTACATGCAGAAACAATATAATTAAATAAGAGAATATGCTGGTTTATTTTTTCCTGTATACCAGTAGCCAGATGTTAGTCAAGGAACTTCCATGCTCTTTTCTGTGAGAAAAACAAGTTCTCAAATTATGCTAAGTATACAAAATTATATTCTGCTTTTAGAAATAACAGGGGACATGATGTAACACCAAAAAATATAGCCTACAGCTTCCTCATTAGAATTTCATACTTCTACCTTAATCTTTAATTAGAATTTGAAGTTGATATCTAAAGCCCTAGTTAAAGCTAAATTACAGCTGGATTTCCTGACCTTTAGCTGAAGTGTCCCTTTAAATCTGAAGGTTTGGTAACTTTTTTGCTAGTAAGAAAAGGAACAATTTGCTCTGGGTTAATGTGATTGTCCACCTAGAGGCAAATTTTCAAAACATGTGTAGATGCAAATATTACATGTGTAAGAATCTGCATTTCTACAGGCAAACTGACATTTGCAAGTGCAAATTGGATGGCAGGAAATGAGTTACATAGTTTACACATTCAGAAGTTGTTTTGAGTTCACTTGGATGGATATGTGGCATGGCACCAGGAAAGCATTCTGGAAATGGCAGTTTACAGAGCATCCCTGGCAAAGTACACATGAGACAGCTTGAACTGATGAGGAAATAGAGATAACCTATTTTTTTTTGTAAGTGAAAGGAAGAAGAAGCAATACTTTGAAGTTCACAAGAAAAAGAATTGTGTACTTTCTGAAAATAAGACCAGCAGGTCCTTTTTATTGAATCATTGAATCATAGAATCAGTCAGGTTGGAAGAGACCTCCAAGATCATCCAGTCCAACCTAGCACCAACCAACGAGACCATGGCATTAAGTGCCTCATTCCATCTTTTCTTGAATATGTCCAGGGATGGCAACTCCACCACCTCCCTGGGCAGCCCATTCCAATGCCAATCACTCTCTCTGGCAAGAACTTCCTCCTAACATCCAGCATAGACCTCCCTGGCACAACTTGAGACTGTGTCCCCTTGTATTGTTGCTGGTTGCCTGGCAGAAGAGACCAACCCCCACTTGGCTACAGCCTCCCTTCAGGTAGTTGTAGACAGCAATGAGGTCTCCCCTGAGCCACCTCTTCTCCAGGCTAAACAACCCCAGCTCCCTCAGAAATCAATGTTTACTGAAGAAACCTATAAAAGGCCAAAAAAGATAGGGTTTTTGTTTTGTTTTCTTTTTCCAGTGCATAAAAACCTGAAGAAGTCTGTATTAACCTAACTGGTAGTTTATTTAAGAAACAATTTATCATGAATTTACTAAAACCCTAAAAGCAGAGGAATATTCAAAAAGGTGAGTTTTGCCCAGGTCAGTTCTGTCAATCTGAATTATTTCAGATGCTTTTAGAGCTCTGTTATCCTAATAATAGTCACATTGTATCACTTACAATAATTGTTGGGACTCATACATGTATACAAGTAAATTAGTAATCTGCATCTAGTAATGTCAGGACGAGGGGGAATGGGGTTAAACTGGCAGAGGGGAGATTTAGACTGGATGGTAGGAGGAAGTTCTTCACGGTGAGGGTGGTAAGACACTGGAACAGGTTGCCCAGGGAGGTTGTGGATGCTTCCTCCCTGGAGGCATTTAAGGCCAGGCTGGATGAGGCCTTGAGCAACCTGCTGTAGTGGGAGGTGTCCCTGCCTATGGCAGGGAGTTGGAGCTGGATGATCCTTGAAGTCCCTTCCAACCTAAACCGTTCTATGATTCTATGATTCTACCTAAGGTACTGCCATTGCCTGTGTTACATAAGTACTCCAAGAGAAGATAAATTGCCTGCTGGATACTCATCTTCCATTCCCATTGATATTAAAAAGGGATTACAGTCATAAATTAGACTCTTATGACTCTGTTTAAAATTTAGATTATTCAACTTCTAAACATCTAAGTAGACAGGTGAATACCATCCAAGTCTGTCTGTAGGCATTTGGAGAAGAATGACTGCACCAGATGCTGCAGAATTCTGCTTTACAAGCACTATGTGAAAGCTCTAGAGCCTCATTTTTCTACACTTGAAAATGTCATAAAAGTCTACTTCGACTGGCTTGAGGCATTGCCTAGTCCTGTCCAGGCAATGTCTATTTTCAGTAAGTGATTTACGTTTGTTTAGTGTTACACCATTTCCTTTCCTTTTAGGAGGCTACAGGAAGAAAGAACCCCGAATAAATGAGTTTTCTGAATAACAATTCTTGCATCTTCTGATGTCTGCTAGGAACTTTGTAAGTGTTTCTATTTTTTTTCCCCTCCCTTTTATTATACTGTTAAGGTATCACAGTATCACAGTATCACACTATTGCCAAGGTTGGAAGAGACCTCACAGATCATCAAGTCCAACCCATTAGCACAGAGCTCAAGGCTAGACCATGGCACCAAGTGCCACATCCAATCCTGCCTTGAACAGCTCCAGAGGTCTTTTGCATTAATGAGGATTAATTTAATGATGTTATTGATGGTCACTATTCTTACTTGTAGAAGTATATCTTGATATGTTGTAGTAAAATATAATTCCATTTATTTAAACAAAAAAAGTGTGCTGGTAAAAATCCTGTTTCTGCTGTACCATTGTCAAAACATTAGCAATTATCCAGGCTGCAAAAGACTTGCTCTTTGTGCTTGTGCCATTTCTTAACATATCTTTTTTTTCCTCACAGGCTTTAATACTTTTATTCTTAGTAATTTTAATCACTCAACCTAATTCTACTAAAAAAAAAACCAAACCAAAAAACCCAAAAGAAAAAAAATCTTCTCTTGTTTTCTCAAGCAATACTCTTGAGTTGTACTCTGAAACAAACTCATGATGGATAATTTTTCCCTAGCTTTTATCTTTTACCATCGTCCAGAAAGTACTTTTAACATCACAAAGTGTACATCTCCTGTGAGGACAGACAGAAAGGGTTGGGGCTGTTCAGTCTGGAGAAGAGGAGGCCTTATTGTGGCCTTCCAGTATCTGAAGGGGGCCTACAAAAAAAGCTGGGCAGGGACTTTTTAGGCTATCAGGGAGTGACAGGACTAGAAGAAATGGAGTGAAGCTGGAGATGGGTAGGTTCAGACTGAATGTGAGGAGGAAGTTGTTCAGCATGAGAGTGGTGAGAGCCTGGCATGGGTTGCCCAGGGAAGTGGTTGAGGTCCCATCCCTGGAAGTGTTTAAGGCCAGACTGGATGAGGCTCTGGCCAGCTTGATCTAGGGTAGGGTGACTCTGGGCATGGCAGGGGTATTGGAACTAGATGATCCTTGTGGTCCCTTCCAACCCTGACTGATTCTATGAGTATGTTCTTTGCTATTTATCGAGGTCTATTTTATCCCCTCCTTTGTTTTGAGTTGTGAGGGTTGGGGTGTTACTTGCCCTCCCACACTTAAGAAAACCACCCAAACTAGACTCAGTGGAAATTAAAGAATGAAGCTTTATATTTACAGCTTAGCACAATATACAAGCAGATATTTACAATATATACAGCTATAGACAGAAATACACAAGGTAAAAAAGAAATACAGAAACACAACAGCCCTCCCAGAAACCTGAGTCCCCAGGAGGGGCTCTCAACTGCCCCTTCACTTTCCCCCTACCCCTCTCAACCTTATCCCAGTCCCAAGGAAGAATAGAGGCTTGTCCAGGGGGTTAGGAAGCAAAGTGCATTAGTCCAAAATGGTGGGTGAAGTTAGAGAGTAAGATGCAGCCCAGCCAGCAGCCCAAGTCCCAAGTGAGACTCCCGAGTGAAGTGCTTTTCATTGTTATACATCTCAGCAAGCCTCTGAGTGAAGTAGACATCCCCATTGTTTTCCTTTCACAGCCTGTAATCTGGTTCTTCTCACCAAAACATTCTAGCTAGCTTCAAACCAGCACACAGTCTTCACTGTAAGAAATGCATCTTCAGACATTTACCTTGGGCAACCTGCTCTAGTGGGAGGTGTCCCTGCCTGTGGCGGGGGGTTGGAGCTGGATGATCCTTGAGGTCCCTTCCAAGCTAAACCCTTCTATGATTCTTTGATTCTATGAAAATGAACTGATTGGGAGCTCTGTGCTAGTTTGAGCCTAGCTAGAATGTTTTGGTGAAAAGACTAGATAATAGGCTGAGAAATGAAAACAATGGTGAGGTCTACTTCGCTCATATTACATATGACATTAACTTACATATTACATTAACTCTGACTAGTATAGAGACTCTGGGAGATTGTTTCAAATATTCACATATAAAAAAGCTCAAAAGATATCTTTATTGTTGCTTCTTTCTTATGTAATAATCGTGTTCTTTTGCCATTTGTGAGCATCATATGCTGCCATTTCTGAGCAGCATAATTGTATGCTATGGTAAAGGGTAATAGTTAACATTGTTATAGAGATATTATCAAAGGTGTCTGGCTTAGCTGCAGATGATCAATGTGGCAGACATCTAACATGAGGTAAGATGAATCCCATCCCAAAAGACAAATCAAAGCAATGGACTTGGCACGCTGCAAGAAAGAGGTTAACATTGGCTTGTCAAAGCCACTGGCAAGCGTTGTTGAGGAAGGTGAGTTTAAAGAGCTGTGGTATCAGGATAAAGAACAAAATCTTCTTGTGTACATGTTCTCTGGCAATTATTGCCACTGGGATTGTACTTTCAGCAAAGAAAAAGGCAAGTTTCTCTTTCTGCTTTCTGACCCATCACTGCATTTCTGAGACTACGTCTTCCTTCTGGGTTTTCAGCATTTCAGGCTTACACCAATTCAAGACCTTCACTTTTTCTTTTTCCCTTTCCCCTTAGATGATTACTTTAAGGTAGAATTATGACAAAGGAACAAACCTCAAAAGATATCATCATCATTACTTCTTTCTTATGTAATAATCATTTTCTTTTGCTCCTAATTGTATGCAGTGGTTAAAGGCAATAGGTAAAAACTCAAAAATAGAAAACTGTCAAAAGTGACTAGAAATCTAAAGGGAGAACTCACATCTATTTAAATAATGCCACATTACTTTTATTGTTCAGCTCTTTTTTTCTCTGCTCAGATGTCAGTGTTGAGAGGTTCTAGAACATTAGTATTTTAGAAATCCACTAAAAAAAAAAAGAGAGAAAAAAGTCACTTATCCCAAAGAATGGGGTTCTCCAGCTGATAACAATGTATCTTGACAACTATATTTCTGGGTATCCTACCCATTGCAGACACAGGAAAAAAAAGCACCTGTGTGTCGTTTTAGCTACAAAGTTTTTTAGGTCTCTTTTTAATGGTTCCTTAATCACATTCTGCTTCAGGCTTGACAGTTTTTGGTTTCTTCTTGTCTCCTGATATGTCCTCCAATATCAAATTACTGTTCTTTCTGTTCCCACAGATGTAAATGGTGTTCTTTGTCTTTTTCATTTGCTTCATCTTTCCTTAATTTTAGCCTGCCTGACATTGACAGTTAGATCAGTTCAGAATCTTGCTCTTCTTCTTTCCTCAGTGTGAAGCACTACTATTTTCTTGTTGCTGTTACAGTCTACATCTACTGCCTTTAACCTTCATTATCTGAGAGGATTTATTTGGGAAAGGAGGAGGATTCAGGAAAGATCTCTTCTGCTTTCATGTTTTTGACACCATGTCTCATTTTTATTTGGTTGGAAAGCTTCTTCAGTCTTTCTCTAGGTAATTGTTTTTATTCTTCTGAGAGGTTAGCTTGTGAAACTGTCTTTTGATAAGTGTTGCCATGATGGCCTCTGATCTAGTCTCTTGCATCTTGTTGCATGTCCATACAGTGTCTCAATCTGTGGGATATTGTAAACTTTCAGAAATTTCTACTAAAGGTAATGGAAACAAACTCCCATGAAACATTTCTATCTTATTCAGTGATGGTTTGCCTCAGGAATACCCTTTGCCAGTTCACATAAGATGGTGTGTTCCCTGCCTGCACCCTCTGAAAGTGTGTGGTTAGAGATGTTTGAAAGCAGCACACAGCTGTAATCTAGCCTGGAGGTCACCAAATTCTGCACAATGATCCAGCTGTTAGAGGGCTCTTATTTATGATTGCCATAGAAAAAAAGTTTTCCCACGAAGGTCACAGAAGTCCTCATGCTCATATGCAGCAAAAATTGGATGATAATATCACAGCAAATGTATTTATGTAAGCCTCAAAATCTAGATGAAAATATATTTTCTTTTAAAATAACATTAATTTAGTCTTTCCAATTGATCTTCTCAATCTTCTTAACTTCCTCCTATTGCTGATCACAGACCCTTTGTAGGTAGAGTATTATGGC
This sequence comes from Tricholaema leucomelas, assembly GCA_013400475.1. Lineage (NCBI taxonomy): Eukaryota > Metazoa > Chordata > Aves > Piciformes > Lybiidae > Tricholaema lacrymosa > Tricholaema leucomelas. The sequence goes on from WAAF01015956.1 coordinate 15,755, forward strand.
AGCTTGTATCTAGCGTAGCATGAGCTAAGCGTCAACTGCAAAACCAGAGTCAGAACTGTACTCCTAGTGTCACTGAACTTCCAAGTGAATGGTGAACTGATGATAACTTAATCTCATAAAGATTTTTCTTAGAACTAAACTCTGATCTCTTTCCTCTGTATTAGCGTTCTATTTCTGTCAGAAAGATCTGAGGGACCTTGAACAACCATGATTAATCAAGGCTTTAAAACTTCTGTGCCTTCCACTGAGCACAGGGCCTTCAGCCCTGATATTTCGTAAAGCCTGGCTGAGGCACTTAGTGCCATGGTCTAGTTGACTGGCTAAGGCTGGGTGCTAGGTTGGCCTGGATGATCTTGGAGGTCTCCTCCAACCTGGTTGATACTACTAATCTACAGCAAAGTATACATGTTGTGGTAAACTAAGGGATTAGGGCACTTAAGCAGACTACTAAATTCCTTCTGTAATATTCCCTACTTCAAGATAAAGTTGTTTAAAATATTTGCCTCCCTCACTGTGATGTATTTTTTTTTACTGTTATTGTTGTGGGGTTTTTTTGTTTGTTTGTTTGGTTGGTTGGTTGTTTTTTGCTTGTTTTATCTATTTATTTATTTATTCATAACATAACTCTTTGAGTACCAAGGACTGAATTTCACTCTAAATCTAGATGTCCAAGCTGCATGATTCTATGATCTTGGGCCATTCTTGGTCTCATCTAGCTTATCTTACACCAATGAAATGCAGCATAGGTTCTACAGTTGCATTAGACAAGCTCATTAAAAATGTCTAAATGCTCAGAGTGAGCTGGGGTTGTTTAGCCTGGAGAAGAGGAGGCTCAGGGCAGACCTCATTGCTGTCTACAACTACCTGAAGGGAGGTTGTAGCCAGGTGGGGGTTGGTCTCTTCTTCCAGGCAACCAGCAACAGGACAAGGGGACACAGTCTCAAGTTGTGCCAGGGGATGTCTAGGCTGGATGTTAGGAGGAAGTTCTTGCCAGAGAGAGTGATTGGCATGGGAATGGGCTGCCCAGGGAGGTGGTGGAGTCACCGTCCCTGGAGGTGTTCAAGAAAAGCCTGGATGAGGCACTTAGTGCCATGGTCCAGTTGACTGGGTAGGGCTGGGTGACAGGTTGGACTGGATGATCTTGGAGGTCTCTTCCAACCTGGTTGATTCTATTCTATTCTATTCTATTCTATTCTATTCTATTCTGTTCTGTTCTGTTCTGTTCTGTTCTATTCTATTAGAGGGCCTGCATGTATGCAGTTAGACAGAAATGCCTACTAATTGCCTGGAAGAAGGCTGATTAGTCTAATTCTGGCAAAGTACGATTTATATCATGTCAGGCTTTTCTCAGGTGAACAGAAGTGGTTGAACTGTTTTGTTGCATCCTCTAATCTTCAGAGTAGCTGAATGTAATATTATTCATAGGATATACCTCCTGGTTCTTTCACAAATAATGTGTTTGGCTCTGTATTTAAACAGTTGAACTATAAAGCTAATTTTTTATCTCAGTTTCTAAACTTAGTCTAGTGTATGTACTACCCATGATCTTATTTGCATTTGTAAAGTTATGTGCACTCCTTCTGCTCTGTGAAGTTTGATTTAAAGAGATTTGAACAGTTTGAGGTAGAGTAGCTATTTGGAGTGTAATTAAATTATCTCACTTTGCTTCCCTGGAAATCTCAATTAGGAGAGAGATATTTCTATTGCAAATGAAGTGTATTTTGTTGATGTGTAGAAGTAAGAAGAGCAAAGATAGAAGGGAAGCAGTTGCTGGTGTCTAACGACGGGGAGGGGAGCATGTGGCAGACACAACTGAGAATTCTCCATCAAGAAGAGGGTGTTAATGTCTCAAATAATGGCTGTAATACACATAATCCTTCAGGAATTACTATTATGGTTAATGTAATAAGAAATAAGTTAATAACACTTCAGTTCCTTCTAGCAATTCTGCTGTACTTACCTTATTTAACTGTCATATAATAATGATGGAATGAGACAGAGATTATGGTGTCACACTGACAGTGAACAGCATCCTGTGGAAGGACTAGCATAAGAGGATCTTTGCCATAGATCAGGTCTCTTTCTCTTTTATTCTGCTAATACTAAAATGATTACTGACATTGTAAGCATAAAAGGGAAATCATCATTCTTTAGGGAAGTATTCTTAATTCTACCAACTTGTTAACATAATTTTTAGGAGATACATGAGGAATCCAAACATTTCATCCCATCCTGAAAGCGATAGAAGCTTCAGGCAAGATGTTAGTGATCTTGAGCTAATTTCTTGATCTTTTTGGTTTCAAATTCTGCCACACCTCTAGCAGAATGAAATGTTTATCAAGGGAAGTAGTTTTCTGTTGTGATGCCTGTTTCAGCGGGCTGTTGGGTGACAAATGCACAAATCCCATTCCATAATGGAATTCCAGAAAGGGAGAGAATAAAGAATCTCAGAAGTCCCCTCAGAACTCCTTTATTACAGCATTGCAGAACCCCTAGCATCAGAGTCTTAGAATATCCTTAGCAGAAGTAGTTCCAGAATTCCTTAACAGAAGTAGTAGTCCCTAATAGAATCTCTACCCCCCCAATTTTCCTACTGCTCAAAATAGCTGATTTTTATGTACTTTCTTATCTTTCACATTGACCCATTTAACCAATAGAATCCAGCCCCACATACAATCTAGAATCAGAATCATAGAATCAACTAGGTTGGAAGAGACCTCCAAGATCATCCAGGCCCACCTATCACCCAGCCCTGTCCAGNAACTGCCCCCCACCTGGCTACAACTTCCCTTCAGGTAGTTGTAGACAGTAATGAGGTCCCCCCTGAATCTCCTCTTCTCCAGGCTAAACAACCCCAGCTCCCTCAGCCTCTCCTCATAGGGTTTGTGTTCCAGGCCTTTCACCAGCTTTGTCACCCTTCTCTGGACACATTCCAGCACCTCAACATCTCTCTTGAATTGAGGAGCCCAGAACTGGACACAGTGCTCAAGGTGTGGCCTGACCAGTGTTGAGTATAGGGGAAGAATAACCTCCCTTAACCTACTGGCCACACTGTTTTTGGTGCTGGCCAGGATGCTAATGGGAGTGTGATCCAAAGGCTCGGGGGCCTGGTGGCTCCTCTGTTAGGCAGGAAGAGGCTTGATCAGGATAATGACACTTTTTTGGCTAGCTTGTAGAATGTCTGCTGGGGTTTAGGCCTCAACTTGACTACTTGCTAAACATAACACCTCAGAACCTAGCCCAGGTATGGCCTTCCAACATCACTGGTCATGCAAGGACTTTCAGGCAGGACAGGCAGCAAGACTTCTTTAAATGGCTTTTCCTGGTTCTGTTCCACATCCCATGTCTTCTGCTGAACTTACTGCTCTTCTTTTTCTGATCCCATAGGAAGTTGATCCATCACTGGTCAGCTTTTCTCTTTTAAAATACATCTTTAGATGATGTCTAAGGTTCCTTTCAATCTAAGCTGTTCTATGGAATTGCTCTTTTCCTGACTTGCTGATCGTAACTGATTTTGCACTGCAATTGACATACTGCATTAAACTGTCTTCTGGAGGTCCCTCTTCTGTAAAGGGACTGGAAAACGCAAACGTTACCTTCATGTTTTTTCCTCCATGGTAATTGTCACATAGGTAGGAGTGAGGAGCTGAGGAGAAAGGGACCAATTATTTAGATAACAATTGCTTGCTACTGCTGGAAAACTTACAGGTTCCTCAAGTGACTTCAGAGCTCATCTGCTCCAACCTCCCCACTATGGGCAGGAACACCTCTCAACTAGACTTAGCTGCTCAAGGCCTCATCCAGCCTGACCTTGAGTGCCCTCAGGCAGGAAGAAGCCACAGCCTCCTTGGGTAACCTGTTCCAGTGTCTCACTACCCTTGAACTGAAAAACTTCTTCCTCAGCTCCACTCTAACCCTGCTGTCCCTCAGCTTCAAAGCGTTCCCTTATTGTTTTGGCTGATGGACTTGTCACAAGCGTTTTCTCATGATATCACATAACACAGAGGGATGTGTCCAGAGTGCTGAGTGCTGTGATGTTTGTGATTCAGCACAGGAATTGCTTTAGATATTAGCCAGCTCACACACCACAGGTGACTTAAGAAAAGTCCATGTTTTGTGTCTGCCTTCTTTCGGAAGAAAATCCTTTGCGGCAATGCAGCTAGTTCAGTGTAAGGCTGGACCTCAGCACCAGCTGTAGTGCTCCCTACTGTGACAATACCCAAATTGTGATATGAATGGCATTGCACCATAAACCCACACACCTTAGCCATGCTGGTGGCCAAGCCTACATAATAGCCCAATGCATTGGTGCTAATGATCCAGTGTTTATAGAACCATAGAATGGTTTAGGTTGGAAGAGACCTCAAAAATCATCTATTTCCAACCCCCCACCATAGGCAGGGACACTTCCTGCTAGAACAGGTCACTCAAGGCCTCATCTAACCTATCTTTGAATAGTTCCAGGTAGGGAGCATCTACAACCTCCCTGGACAACCAACAAACCACCATCATCTGCTCCAACCTCCCTAATAAAGTGTATTTTTAAGCTACAAATATACTATACATAGGGGAATTTCAGGGAATAAATTCAAGAGTTTGGTTAAGTTCTCAGTAACAGATTACTTTAGCAAAGAGTCTCCAGATTTTATTATGCTTTTGGCAGGTCTAGATGTACAAAGTAAAATCATGATTACTGTGATCATGATCCAATTTGAAAGGAGTTTACTATGCTCCATGGTGACTTCATTGTTTACTTGGCCCTTCATTTGTCTGCTGGACAGTGCTTTCAGTTCTTGAATATTTTTAGCTCTGATGGTCAGCTAATAAAGACAACCTTCTGTTCCCTGGAATATATCCTTCACATAACAGAGAAGAAACTTTCTATTTTTTGACCCCTCCCCAAGTCTTTTAAAAACTCATTCTAAAGCTAAGGATAACAGACATGCATAAAACTCCATTTAACTATTGCACAGGTTATGATAAAAGCCAGGCTATTTGCTTTGTTCTCCTTAAATCCTTCCAGAATGCTGCTGTGAAAGTCAGTTTTATCTCCTGAAGCTCAGACCATGAAACTCCCCAATTAAAATTCTTTCACTGCTTACCATCCCTTTAGTCATGTTCAAGGTCCTTGTCTTCCCTATCAAGGCTGCACTTTCATTTCTGCTTAGTGTACTTCTCTTCTTGGCTGCACACAAGATCCCCACCTAGGTACTGCTTTCAAACACTCCTACTTTCATCTTTGTATTTTGTTCCCGCCTGCCTAAGTTGGAACTGCAGCTGAAATTATCGATGCCTCTGCCAGAGAAGAATGTGTGTGTGTCAGCCACTTTTCAGCCATGCTATCCACCCTTGCCTACCCATTCCTCTAATGATAAGTGTTTTACAGCCCCTTGCTTTTGCCGTGATGGATACATGGGGCACTTTGAGAGCTCGAAGCACAGTTCTCTGCAGCTTAATTTAAGACAGATTTTGTGGTTGAGTGAGAATTTCTCACATTGCCTTTGGATTGAGTTTAGGAAAAGATCATAGCACAAAGAGAGTAGCGGATTACACAGAGATGGCTTTAAATTCCACCAGCTATGCCATCCTCAGCGGTCCAGAGCACTGTGTGAAACCTTGAAGGAATGAGATTTCAAAGTTCTACTTTTATGCAGTTTTAAGAGCAAATATTCATCGTTCTCCCATCTTCAATTAAAAAATAAAAGAAAAAAAAGAAGTCAGTTTGCTTCAGTAAAATGTAGGTTGTTGGTGGTTTGAGGGAACCTCAGATCAAGATATAGCTTGTGCATATTCCATATGTGGCATAATTTCAAAGAGAAGCTGTATGAATTGAAGCTGAAAGCTCATGTTTTAGATATCTATCCTGTGCTTGATACGTGTTGAAATAGGAGATATAAAGAGATGAATAGGATGACATTGGAGAAACGTTTGGTTTGCTGGCTTTATGTTGGATTTGTATTGCTGTACCTGAAAGGTAATTTTGAGTTTTCAGGTCATGTCACAGCCAGCTCATTCATATATTTATATGTGCATATATATAGGCACAGGAAAAAATATGTACAAATTAAAGAGTAGATATCATCTCATTAAAATAACAGGTTTGATCTTAAGTGGAAATTAAATCTTATTGCCTTTAATTTAAAGTTAAATATGAGAAACAGATGAAAACTCTACCTTCTGAAAGCAAACTGAAGCAATTTGTCCAAGAAAATGAAATTTTTTTGGCTTTTTTACTACAAAGCTAAAATGAATTTTTTTGGCTTTTTTACTACAAAGTTTTAGCAATTTGGGAAATGCACATGATGAACTGGAATTTTATGCTAATTAGAAGAAATTTGATCTGAGTGGTATTGCTGGGATCTGGAGAGATGATCTGAGTGACTGGAATGTTCAGATTATAAATTGCAGCTTGTTTGGCAAAACCTGAGAGGATGGGAAATGAAAAAAAAAATCATTATTTCATATATGAGAACAAGATTATGACTTGACTTTAATATACAAGCTGGTTTGAAGCAAGAATATGATCATATATCTATGACCTGTCTAGGTACCTCTGTTGGAAGGTAGGAGAGCCCTGCAGAGGGACCTAGACAGGCTGGATGGGTGGGCAGAGGCCAATGGGATGAGATTGAACAAGGCCAAGTGCAGGGTTCTGCACTTTGGCCACAGCAACCCCAAGCAGCACTACAGGCTGGGGACAGAGTGGCTGGAGAGCAGCCAGGAAGAAAGGGATCTGGGGGGGACTGGTGGATAGTAGGCTGAAGATGAGCCAGCAGTGTGCCCAGGTAGCCAAGAGAGCCAATGGCATCCAGGCCTGGATCAGGAACAGTGTGGCCAGTAGGTTAAGGGAGGTTATTCTTCCCCTGTGCTCAGCACTGGTCAGGCCACACCTTGAGTGCTGTGTCCAGTTCTGGGCTCCTCAATTCAAGAGAGATGTTGAGGTGCTGGAATGTGTCCAGAGGAGGGCAACAAGGCTGGTGAGGGCCCTGGAACACAAACCTTATGAGGAGAGGCTGAGGGAGCTGGGGTTGTTTAGTCTGGAGAAGAGGAGGCTCAGGGGTGACCTCATTGCTGTCTACAACTACCTGAAGGGAGGTTGTAGCCAGGTGGGGGTTGGGCTCTTCTGCCAGACAACCAGCAACAGAACAAGGGGACACAGTCTCAAGTTGTGCCAGGGAAAGTATAAGCTGGATGTTAGGAGGAAGTTCTTGCCAGAGAGAGTGATTGGCATTGGAATGGGCTGCCCAGGGAGGTGGTGGAGTCACCATCCCTGGAGGTGTTCAAGAAAAGCCTGGCTGAGGCACTTAGTGCCATGGTCTAGTTGCTTGGCCAGGGCTGGATGCTAGGTTGGCCTGGATGATGTTTGAGGTCTCTTCCAACCTGGTGGATTCTATTCTATATCTAGTTTGATTTTCAGAGGGCTTAGTTTCCCAGCATTAATCAGAATGCTAAGTAAAGGATTGGAAACGAAACCCAGAAAAATACAAATAAACAAAATAGGCAATTATTTAAAACAAATATTTTATTGATAACACAAGGTACTTCCATGGGCAACAGCAACTTTGATTGAGGTCAACCTTACTGTCAGAGATCAGGAAAAGGCACCTTAAGAAAATCTGTGTTTTGTCCATCTCTTTTATTAATATATCTGAGGATATCAAGAAATAAGAGGTCTTTCATGTCAATTAAAAGCAAATGAACAAAGCAAGTGTTACGACTGAGTAAATGTTAACACTTAGTCTGAAAGCAATCCAAAGAAAACAATTAAAAGCTTCAGTGGAATTAAACTGATTGAGGAATAAGGTACATGGATATAATAATGTGCTAGCACACTTCCATGGAAAATGGGTCTTGTCCCTGCTACTAAAAATCACGTTGATAAGGTCAGAAGCATAAATGTCTCCTATTAGATATATCAGATGTTTGATAGAATGATGACATATTCTGATTTAAAAATTAATGCTATATAATACCCATGTAGAACACAAAATATGACTTAATCACAGGATCACAGGATGTTAGGGGTTAGAAGGGACCCAAGGAGACCATCGAGTCCAACCTCAATGGGGTAATGAATGAATTCAAAGCACTTCTCAAGAATATAATTTCAAATGGGGAAAAATACCTCAAATACCTCAAATCATAGTATCATAGTATCATCAGGGTTAGAAAAGACCTCACAGATCATCAAGTCCAGCCCTTCACCACAGAGCTCAAGGCTAGACCATGGCAGCAAGTGCCACGTCCAATCCTACCTTGAACAACTCCAGGGACAGCGACTCCACCAGCTCCCTGGGCAGCCCATTCCAGTAGCCAATGACTCTCTCAGTGAAGAACTTTCTCCTCACCTCAAGCCTAAACCTCCCCCGGCGCAGCCTGAGGCTGTGCCCTCTCATTCTGGCGCTGGCCACCTGAGAGAAGAGAGCAACCTCCCCCTGGCTACAACCAACCCTCAGGTAGTTGTAGACAGCAATAAGGTCACCCCTGAGCCTCCTCTTCTCCAGGCTAAACAATCCCAGCTCCCTCAGCCTCTCCTCGTAGGGCTGTGCTCGAGGCCTCTCACCAGCCTCGTCGCCCTTCTCTGGATACGCTCAAGCATCTCAATGTCCCTTCTAAACTGGGGGGCCCAGAACTGAACACAGTACTCAAGGTGTGGTCTAACCAGTGCAGAGTACAGGGGCAGAATGACCTCCCTGCTCCTGCTGGCCACACCATTCCTGATGCAGGCCAGGATGCCATTGGCTCTCTTGGCCACCTGGGCACACTGCTGGCTCATGTTCAGGTGGGTATCAATCAGCACCCCCAGATCCCTCTCTGTCTGGCTGCTCTCCAGCCACTCCGACCCCAGCCTGTATCTCTGCATGGGGTTGTTGTGGCCAAAGTGCAGCACCCTGCACTTGGAGCCATTGAATGCCATCCCATTGGACTCTGCCCATCTGTCCAGGTGGTCAAGGTCCCGCTGCAGAGCCCTTCTGCCCTCCAACCCAGCCACATCAGCCCCCAGCTTGGTGTCATAGCCACATCAGCCCCCAGCTTGGTGTCATAATCCTTCCCAAGGGAGGTCTCTAGGAAAATCCAGTGGCCTTATGATATCTTTATCACAAACATGAGAAATTAAGCACTTCTAAGGCAGTTGTTAAGTATGTTTACTGTAATTAGTGACACCAGAACTGTTTAAAAGTTGACCTATTGGGCTGTTCTCACACTATATGGATTGACAAAGCTTGTTTTGTGCATGCTTCCTTCAGTTTTAATCGCTGTAAGAGCTTTACTGCAGGTTTTCAGGGTAATATTTCATGAAACTGAAGATATATGTGGACATGAGATCATGAAGGTGAGTTTGCTTTGGTGAGTTTGCTTTGTTGGTAACTCACTAGTTTGCTCCAGAAAGATCCTGTCAGCAAATTAAGCTTTAACTATTACAGATCACTGAAAGCTCAATATATATCAAACAAATCAATGAACAGAGGTTGTATCTTGGACAGTGGAGTTATGAAAATGCTTTTAAAGGTGGTCGTGGTGGGTTGACCTTTGCTGGATACTGGGTGGGTGTGAAAGTCATTCTATCATTCCTCTCATCTGCTGGACAGGGGAGAGAAAATGTAACAAAAGGCTTGCAGTTTGAGATAAGGACAGGCAGAGATCATTCACATCATTACACTAATTTCTCACTATAGGCAAAGAGATTCTACTAAGAGAAATTAGCATAATTTATTGAGGAAAAAAAAATAAATGAATAGATTGATGAGAAAAATAGAAGCTAAATCTTGAAAGATCTTCACCCCACTCTTCCCTACTTCCCAGGCTTAACTCCACTCTCAAATCCTCTTCGCTCTCTCCTGGCAGTAGAAGGGACTGGCAATTGAGGTTGCAGTAGCAGAGGGAGTAACAAAAAGCTTTTAACTCCATATACTTGAGATTAGTGGGAGATTTTTGCATAGATGTGGGGTATTATGATTCTTGACAAATTGAAGAGAGTAGAGCATAGAAGTAAACACAACAACAACGATTACAAGTCATTCAAGTTACATACATTATACTGTAACACTTGAAAAATACTGTCTACTTGTCTTAGAAAAGACAAGACTGAATGATTCCTTGAAGGCAATGTTTAAGCACTTTAGCAGAGAGAAGGTACAGAATGTGGCATCCTGGCCTGTATCAGGAACAGTGTGGCCAGTAGGACAAGGGAGGTTATTCTTCCCCTGTACTCAACACTGGTCAGGCCACACCTTGAGTACTGTGTCCAGTTCTGGGCACCTCAATTCAAGAGAGATGTTGAGGTACTGAAAGATGTCGAGAGATGGATGACAAAGCTGGTAAGGGGTCTGGAACATAGCCCTGTGAGGAGAGGCTGAGGGAGCTGGGGGTGTTTAGCCTGGAGAAGAGGAGGCTCAGGGCAGACCTCATTGCTGTCTACAACTACCTGAAGGGAGGCTGTAGCCAGGTGGGGGTTGGTCTCTTCTGCCAGGCAACCAGCAACAGAACAAGGGGACACAGTCTCAAGTTGTGCCAGGGAAAGTATAAGCTGGATGTTAGGAGGAAGTTCTTGCCAGAGGAAGTGATTTGCCATTGGAATGGGCTGCCCAGGGAGGTGGTGGAGTCACCATCCCTGGAGGTGTTCAAGAACAGACTGGATAAGGCACTTAGTGCCATGGTCTAGTTGCTTGGCCAGGGCTGGGTGCTAGGTTGGACTGGATGATCTTGGAGGTCTCTTCCAACCTGGCTGATTCTATGAATGCTGAAGAGCTCACTGATCTGCTTGAGAGTGAGGAACAGGAAGTAGTAACTCAAATAATTTCAAATGAAAATCTATAAACATGTTTTCTCAAATGAAGAAACAGAGACATTGGGAAAAAATAAGCAAATTCATACTTTTATCTTTTTATTTGCAGACTTCTCACTAGAATTACAATTATACTACTTTATTCAGACTGTGGGTTTTGATGATTTTGGTTTTTTTCAGTGAAACACTTATATCTATCCCTGTTGACTTTTTGGTGATAACACAGATACTGAGTTCCAGTACATGATTACTCCTAAATGTGAAATATAAACCAGAATTGAAGATCTTTTTTCTTAGCTTGTAGGAGAGTTGGTTCTGTAGCCCTTTAAGACTAAAACTCTCAATATCATAGGAAAAATGCAAATGGCTCCTGATGTACTTGCAGCAATATAAGATACTGTTTTGGAAAATGTCCCTTTTAATGTCAGGTTTCTGAGATGTTCTGTAGAGTGTGCTGTGTTTATGTAGAAGCAGTGAAACTTGGCTTAGCTAGCACTGATCTCAGTTGAAATGTAAAATGACTAAGGCTGCTGGTCAATGCAAAAATTGTTGTAGTTCTTTGTATCTTTTCATATAGGGGGACAGAATAAGTGTGATGGTTTGGGTGCTACCTGCCCCCCACACACTTAAGAAAATCACCCAGACTAGACTCAGCCACTGGAAATTGAATGAACCTTTATATTTTACAGCTTAGCACAATATATGAGCAGATATTTACAATCTATACAGCTATAGACAGAAATATACAAGTTAAAAAGTAATGCAGAAATACAACACTCCTCCCAGAATCCAGAGTCCCCAGGAGGGGCTCCCAACCACCCTTCACCTTCCTCCCACCCATCTACCTTGCTCCAGACTTTGCCTTACTTTCAAGGTGAGTTTGGAGGGTCAGCCAGGGGAGTTAGGAAGCAGATGGGTTAGTCACACAGACAGCAGGTTTGGTTAGAGAGAAGTGCAGCCCCAAAGACAGAGAGCAAACAACTGCCTTATCTATGTTTATGTTCTTGTACATCTCAGCAAGCCTATGAGTGAAGTAGACATGACCATTGTTTCCTTTTCACAGCCTGTAATCTATTTCTTCTCACCAAAACATTCTAGCTAGACTCAAGCTAGCACAATAAGGCACAAAGCTATTGCATCATTCTGCATCTAGAATGGTGAACATGGGGACAGGATGGATTGAACAATGTTCTAGAGAAATGTATGAATTGTACCAGGTGAGAAGAATACTCATAGACTACTAGATGCCTAATTCAGACACAACATCTTAATCTCCACTACATGAAGCCATACAATTGCTGACCTAAGGGCAATTCTTCTTTTAATAATTCTATGAACTTCATGATAATATCCAATTGTAGAAAAGCAGCTGGATTATTGAAGGCCTTAAACCCAGTTTTTGAGGGAAAGCATAAACTGAAAGACAGCTCAGAGGTAAATGAGATGTACTATAAATGGCTTTGGAAACAGCAAGTTAACCTTTTGCATGTTATTTGTAAGTGTTCAAATGCAGTCCCTGCATTAAGGCTAAACTGATTTCAAAGAAATAGAGAAACAGATTTGTAAAGCTTTCTGGCAGTACTAATGTGAAACAAACAAACTCCTGATTGTTCAAGAGATTATTATATGAATGGATTGAATGTGGCTGCCCAGGGAGTTGGTGGAGATGCTGTCCCTGGAGGTTCAAGAAAAGACTGGATGGGGCACTTAGTGTCATGGATTGGATAGGGCTGGGTGCTAGGTTGGACTGGATGATCTTGGAGGTCTCTTTCAACCTGGTTGATTCTATGACTCTATAAATTATCTGTGACAGCAAATATCTGGAAGTAAGCCAGGAAGCTCCTTGCAGTTCTATAAGTTTGACCTATAAAGTAAAATTGTGTGGTAGAAGGAAACATTATTATGTCTGAGAGTGGCTCTGTGCTTCAATTCACAAAGATTAAAGAAGAAAAAGAAGAAAATTGTGTTTATCTGGCTTGTTCACAGACATTAAATTACACTGATCTATGAAGTGATGTCAACTCTGTTGTTTCACCTAGGAGCAACTACACATTCAAAACTTTCCTCTACAGAGCTCTTAACCTGATTGATTAATACTGGATTTCTTCGATTTCAAATAGTTTCAGAACTGCACATTCTAGTTTGGGTTTGGTTTTTTTTGGTTTGTTTGTAACACTGACTCATGTTAAGGTTTTATGACCCCTTGCAAAGGAATTTTCAATACTTATTTGATAGAACGCTGAAGCTAGCTTTGGAGAAGAAATGCTCCACACAGATGCTTTCACTGTGAATCTTTTGAAGTAAGATCTATACACTTCATAAAAACGTGTACACAAGGTAGCACAACAGACTGTTTCTAATTGCTCTTTGAAATCAGCATGGGCCCATAACTATGGGCTGCAGGGCTCAAACTCTTGACTTTTTAATCTTTCTCCTAGAGGTATCCATTTCTCATTGAAGGTGAGAGATGAATGTGTAGCTGCTAAGTGTGAGGAAAGTGGTAATGGAAATCAGTAGTGTTAATTAAATTACAAGAATTAACATACCCAGTATGTCTTGATCTTCTAAGCTTTTGCAACCAATAATGGCAGTGAAGAGTGTTTTATGATCCCAGTCTTCTAACAGAGCAATCTATATCCAAAATCTTTGCCAAGATACAGTTGAAATTTTGACTAGTTATCCATTTGCTTTGGTCTCCTAACTTGCTTTCAGCAGAATCAGTGCTTTAGAAAAGACAGACTGAAGAACAGACAGAAAAAAAACCAAACTACTTCCTATTCATCTAGGCGGGATCAGATTCAGACTCTGCACCTTAGAGTAGTAATAAAACATCCTTCCAGACCTCAGAACCTCAGAGTTAAGGAAAAACTTGTTCAAAATTAGCAGAAAATGGGTGCAGTTTGTTTGTATGGTTTTTAGCTGGTTTTTGTTATTTGGCATTTTGGATTATTTGGGTGGTTTGGGTTTTTTTTGTTTTAGGTAGTTTTGGTTTGGTTTGGTTTTGGGTTTTTTTTTTTTTTGGTGGCTGTTGTTTCTTTTTTGCCACTGTTTTCTTCTTGCTTAACGTTGCATGAGTGTGTGGTGGTTGGGGTGTTCCCCCCCTCTTTGGAAATCACCCAGACTAGACTCAGCCAGCTCTGGAAATATGAATGAAGCTTATTATTTACAGCTTAGCACAACATACAGGCAGATATTTACAGTATATACAGCTATGTACAGAAATAGACAAGGAAAAAGGTAATGCAGAAACACAACAGCCCTCCCAGAAACCTGAATCAGGAGAGGCTCCCGACCGCCCCTTCACCTTCTCCCTACCCCTCTCAACCTTACCCCAGTCCCAAGGAAGAATGGAGGTTCAGCCAGGGGGTTAGGAAGCAAAGTGGATTAGTCAAAAAAAAATGGAGGGTGAGGTTAGAGAGATGCAGCTCAGAGCTCCCCAGCAGAAGTGCCTTTATCTACATTTTGTTTCTTTTTCTTGTATCTCTCAGTAAGCCTATGAGTGAAGTAGACATCACCATTGTTTTCCTTTCACAGCCTGCATAAGACTGCATAAAACTATAATAGTCTTTATTAAGTTTTGATTCTAATAAACTTTGTCTTTCACAATTCTATTAGCAAGGAATTTAGAAGGACAAGTTTCCCACTGAAGTTAGTGGAGGTACTGCAGACTTTTTGATTCACTCAAATTTAATTATTTCCACCATTAGATCACCTCCTACTCCTGCTGGTCACACTATTCTTGATGCAGGCCAGGATGCTGTTGGCCTTCTTGGCCACCTGAGCACACCAGTGGCTCATGTTCAGCCAGCTGTCAACTAGCACCCACAGGTACTTTCCTGCTGAGTAGTTTTCCAGCCACTCTCCTCCAAGCCTATAGTGTTGTATGGGATTGCTCTGACATACCTAAAGCATTTAAAGTGTCTAAATCAGTTTCTTCTTAGCAGCTCCTTCAGCGTCTTTCATGGATGATCTTGGAGGTCTCTTCCAACCTGGTTGATTCTATGAGAATCTATGCAAATCATGTACAAGAATGCCATTGCTCAAAATACAAATCTAAATCACACCAAACAAATGCTTAAGAACTTTAGAGAAAGATTTTACTGAGTCTTTCAATGTACACTGGAGTCAGCTCTAAAAGCTTGCTCTCTGATTAGCTGACTGAAAGGCAAGTAAGAGATTATTTACAAATACTTCCACTAAGCCCAAGAAAAGTAGAAACTCACTGAATAATATTAGGAAAAAAACTGTTGCTTCGGTATTTCTATGAATCTGTTCATCTGTTCCTCTCAATTTTTCCACCTACTCAGAGTTAGAGGTTGCAAACTGTGATTTAGCCTCAACCTCTACAATAGCACCTGGGAATGAATAAACTAAAGCAGTCCATCTCTTGCTACTGAGACTGGCAAGGGCATACCTGAAAAAAGCAAGCAGGAGAAAAACAAGCATCAGACCTGCAACAGTCTTGACAGCATTCTACAACTCTGATAGGCAGTCTGTGCAGAGGAGAGAGTACAAAGACAGTTACAAATGGCAAGGTGTGCACATTTATGAATACTAATAGAACTCCCCCCTCTGCTCTACCATCTTTTTAAGGTGAGGTTTTTCAGATAGCCCTTTTAGAAGCAGCTTTATAATTGTTTTAACTTTAAATACCTACATTAAATATACATACATAAAGCAAGAAACATTTATCTTATATCTATTCCAGAAAGATGGCACTTTTTAAAGTAGCATTCTTGATTTATAAGCAATATGACTGATTTTACAGTATCACAGTGTCACCAAGGTTGGAAGANGGCTGTGCTCGAGGCCTCTCCCCAGCCTCGTTGCCCTTCTCTGGACACGTTCAAGCATCTCAATGTCCCTCTTAAACTGGGGGGCCCAGAACTGGACACAGTACTCAAGGTGTGGTCTAACCAGTGCAGAGTACAGGGGCAGAATGACCTCCCTGCTCCTGCTGGCCACACCATTCCTGATGCAGGAATCATATCTGTAATTTCTAAGACAGGACTTCATATGCTCTGGGTGTTAAGATCTATTTGGTGAAATTCAGTTTACTTGTTAAAAAAGAAAGACAAAAATAAAAAGACTGATTTACTGGACAGTTCTAGTAATCATGGCTTGGAAATGTAAACTAAAGACTTGGCTTTAAGTCTTATATTTACAAATTAGATGCTTAATTTGGATGATCTTGGAGGTCTTTTCCAACCTAGTTGATTCTATTCTATTCTATTCTATTGTATTCTATTCTATTTGAAACTTCAAATCAAATTCCAATTTATACATAATGGAATTGGTTCTAGAGCTACGGAAGCAGCAATATATCCACTCCCGTTACTACTTGAAGGTAACAACAGTCCTGCTTGAACAATTACTTTGGTTATTCACATTAATGAAAAATGCTTATGAAAAAATCAGATGGATAATACTTGGAAAGAATGAAGAAAGTAAGAATGACTTTCAGGCAGGAAATGAATAGTCTAATGTAAAATATTGTCACACTCGAATTTTGAACTCTGCTTTTTTTCAAGCTTTTATATCACTTGGCCCATGGCTCTGAGACTCCCACATGACTTGGGGACTTTTTTTCACTTGAGCAAAACAGACAGCTTTCATTTGCTGTCATTTATCCCTTTCATACTGTGATGGTTTGGATGTTACCCACCCTCCCTAGTTTTTAGAAATCACCCAGACTAGACTCAGATGAGCTGGAACAGACTAGACTCAGGTGAGTTGGAAATTAAGAATGAAGCTTTATGTTTACAGCTTAGCACAATATACAAGCAGGTATTTACAATATATACAGCTACAGACAGAAATAGACAAGTTTAAAAGGTAATACAGAAACACAACAGCCCTCCCTGAAACCAGAGTCCTCAGAAGGGGCTCCCAACCACCTTTCCACCTCTTTTCCACTCCTCTACCTTATCCCAGACTTTGTCTTACTTTCAAGGTGAGTTTGGAGAATCAGCCAAGGGGGTTAGGAAGCAGAAGGACTGCAGGTTAGGGCTTGCAGGCAGCCAGAGCCAGAGAGCAACTCTGTTATCTGTGTTTGTGTTCTTGTATTTATATATCTCAGCAAGCCTATGAGTGAAGTAGGCATCACCATTGTTTCCTTTTCACAGCCTATAATCTAATTCTTCTCACCAAAATATTCCAGCTAGCTTCAAACTCACACACATATTCTTAAGGAAAATACAGAAGTGAAACTAAATTTTTTTCTTTCCCAACTTCTCCTAACAATTATTCACATTTTTCCACAATGTTTTAAATATTTTTTTCCAAGCAGATAAATTCTAAGCCTCTAGAAGGAAAGGCATACTAAGTACTTGAAAAGTATGACCAAGATCAGGTGTCCCTGCCTGTGGCAGGGGGTTGGAGCTGGATGATCCTTGAGGTCCCTTCCAACCTAAACCATTCTATGATTCTATGATTCTAAGATAGTGTATATTTGAACATTTTACTCTTTAGTCAAACTCTTCAGTGTGAAGCAAATGTTTATAAAATTCTAGAAGTACTTTTCTGCCTCATTGTACATACCTATGCCTTAAAGTATCAGGTTTAGATAAACTAAAGGCAATATCGCTGAAAGGTATATTTTCTAATCAACCTCCTGAATATCTTTGACTCTAGGCATAGTGATATATGTAATTAATAGGAAACTTACCATATCAATTTGTCCAATACATTGGGAATTGGTGTTGTATTTCTTTAACAGTGTAGTTCCATGTTAACCCTGACCTGCTACTTCTTTTAAGTTCCCTAGTTCTGAAAGATGTGTTTCCTTCAAGTGAAAAATAAAATCCATCCTTGAGCTTGGCAGAGGAAGTGTTGAGTTGTTTCTGTGAACTTGTTCTATGGATTTTGCATACACAGTGAATGGTGAGATGGTACACAAAACCAAGAGAAGACTGGCTGAGGCACTTAGTGCCATGGTCTGGTTGACTGGCTAGGGCTGGGTGCTAGGTTGGACTGGGTGATCTTGGAGGTCTCTTCCAACCTGGTTGATTCCATTCTATTCTATTCTATTCTATTCTATTCTATTCTATTCTATTCTATTCTATTCTATTCTATTCTATTCTATCCTATCCTATCCTATCCTATTCTATCCTATCCTATCCTATCCTATCCTATCCTATCCTATCCTATCCTATCCTATCCTATTCTATTCTATTCTATTCTATTCTATTTCTTTGAATTATTACATGTCACCTTGTATTAACACTTATATCTATGTGACTATATAGAAATCTGCAATCAGTATATCATGAATCAAAATCAGAAATAAAAGCTTCTAAAATACTGTGAATCAGACTGCTTTCCATTTTGCTTTGTAGACACAATTGATATAGAGAAGGATAAAATGCCTTCGGTGATGTTTCCTTCAGATACTGTGTAACTTATGCCAGACAGGAAATGAGTAAGTAATGTCCTAGGGATCGACTGACTGAGGATAGTCTGAATGACATAGCAGAGTCCTTCTTAACCCATCCTCTCTCAGGACATCCTTCAGCGAAGCATGCTTTCCTTTTGTGCTTGTCCAGGTTCTTTCTCCTTTCTCTGCAGAAATCCCAACACATCTGTTCAACAGCCTCACCTCCAGCTGAGAAGAATGTAGTGATGGATTGCAGAATCCTGTTCCACATTCTGTTAATTTTGGCATTGCCTTCCTCTTCACGTCCAGAATACAGTAACTGCTTTTGTTCCACCATTTTGTCCACCAAAAATGGACTACTTTAGTTTGAATTGAGCTAGCAGTAAGGCTTTTGAATCACTCCTTCTGAAGATGAGCTGTCAAAGTGTGCTACAGTCTCAGTAGCAGGTAGCACAAGGGCTTAGAGGTGAACATACCCCTTAGAAGTTTAGAATTTGGGTGGCACATGAGACGCAAGGCAATATTTAGTATTTGTTTTGCGAAACGTGTTGTGATTTTTCTCAGGGACACTTCCTTCCAACACCCACAAAATAAAAACGAACCTGCTTTTGAAAGAGGAATCTCCAATTGATCTGGGACAGTGTATAGTTCAAGTTATTCAGTGTTCTAGTTGTTTTAGAAGAACCAGCTCAGTTTTCCTCATAACCCACCTGCAAACTCCAGTATGAAATGAAGTCTCATAATGCTTCAGCTTAAAAAAATATATCCTAGTAGCTACTTTCTCAAACAAACTCTTCTTTAAGTAAAAGTTCGTTGGAACTGCTGGTATTTGGAGATGTCATAGTGACCTCCTGAGTCACTGTGAAGAGGCAGAGTATTTCACCTGCCTGATGCAGAGTTCTGAACCTATTAGCAGTCTGTCAGTCCTCTCACAGTAATAAGATTTCTAATGACACTCTGAAAATAGAGGGAGGAGGTGAAGAAAGCAAGTGAATGAGACTGAAGAGTGAATTAATGAAAGGAAAAAAGGAGAATAGCAAAGGAGAACATAATATGATGTTTTCCCTGTGTGCATAAATGGAAATGATTTCTTGGCTACATCAAGGAATGTCAGACTTGAAGGGGTAAGTGCTATTTTGCAATGAATACAATAGATGTAGAGGACATGCAAAGAAAAGACAATGACTTTACCTTTTCTTTGCAACTGTTGTGGTTTGCAACAGTTTGCAACTGTTTGCAAATGTTGTGGTTTATAGATTAAGTTTTGACTTAGCCATACAGATCTGAAGAAGTACACCAGTCACTAAGCTTTAATGGTTAATTACTGACATTAGTTAAACTGTAGCAGTCAGATAAAATCATAGAATCATAGAATCATAGAATGGTTTAGGTTGGAAGGGACCTCAAGGATCATCCAGCTCCAACCCCCTGCCATAGGCAGGGACACCTCCCACTAGAGCAGCTTGCTCAAGGCCTCATCCAGCCTGACCTTAAACACTTCCAGGGAGGAAGCATCCACAACCTCCCTGGGCAACCTGTGCCA
>WAAF01015956.1:40658-51311 GCA_013400475.1 Tricholaema leucomelas
TTCCCTTCCCTTCCCTTCCCTTCCCTTCCCTTCCCTTCCCTTCCCTTCCCTTCCCTTCCCTTCCCTTCCCTTCCCTTCCCTTCCCTTCCCTTCCCTCCTCTGTCCTTCCCCTCCCCTTCCCTTCCCCTTCTCCTCCCCTTCCTCTCCCTTCCCTGCTCTGCCTTCTTCTCTCCTTCCTCTCCCTTTTCCCTCCCCTTCCCTTCCCCTTCCCCTCCTCTTCCCCTCTTCTTTCCCTTCCCTTCCCCTCCCCTTCCCTCTTTGTGTCTCCACTTCAACACATCTTTCAGCCTGTCTTTAAGGCATCTACTCCTGAACGACGTCCTGCCAACAAGCTAGAATTAACACATACAACAGAAGTCAACTGTTCACTTTTCCTTTCATGTCATTATTCCTCCCTCTTTCCCATCAATGGTGACAATCCTGTCCCACTGCTTGCTACTTAATCTCATAACCTGGGTTTCATCTTCAGCTTGTTTTTCTTCCACAGGTCACAAATTGGAACCCTTTCTTAATCCATTCACATTTCTTGTATAATGGTTTTCTTTTTGCTGAATCTTTGAGCCTTACTCTTAACTACCACATTTTCTGTTCTGCCATCCCTGACATGCTCACACTCTTACTCCAGACTGTAAAAAGCACAGCTGCTATGATTGTCTTGCTCTTCTGTCACTCTGTCCACTTGCAGCTTTCTGACCTCTAATTCGTTGTGCTGCCTCTCTTCTTTGCAGCAATAATTCACACTTCTAAGGATTCTTCACAACTCTGACCCTTTCTGTTTTTCCATTCTTGTATCTTCCATCTATCTGCTATGCTGGATAGATAGGTATGTGTAAAAAAAACATTTATCTAACTATTTAGATACTCTCTTCCTTTACACTGCCTTAAGGCAAGGTATCTTTTCTGAATTTGCCTACAGCTAGTTCATACCTCTGGTTTCACACCTATGTTCAGTGACTGCTTTATCTGAAGGCCATAATATGTCAGTGGAAAAATGCTGACATGGAAGAACACTGACATAGAGATTGTGGCCAAGTGGAGGTTGGTCTCTTCTCCCAGGCAACCAGCAATAGAACAAGGGGGCACAGTCTCAAGTTGTGCCAGGGGAGGTATAGGCTGGATGTTAGGAGGAAGTTTTTGACAGANAAGCTATGGATGTGAGATGCCTTAAAGGAAAAGCTTCAGAAGTATCATACACTGTTATTTATGTTGGCGGTTGTGTACCTGCTATGTTTTCAGTGCCTAGATATTTGAAGGTATACAATATCCATTACTTAACACTACCTCTTTGGTGATGATAATGAATATATTAACATAAAGAAATCTTGACTTGCAATCAAATTGATTGACAAATCACATTTAAATCAGTATTTTTTATATATATATATATAAATTATGAAATAAGCACAACGAATAAGCAACAAAGAATGATGCTTATATTTGGAAAACATATTTTCACCCCTTCTTTCCTTTGTAGCTATGGAAATTCTTCCAATGATTTCTTGAGAGCACTGAAAAGACTGAAAATACATAAGTTGCAGAAATGGAGCAGAATGTAAATATTTGCTGCTGTAAGAAAACTATTGACAGTGGTTACTAGCCAGTACCAAATCATGAAAACAAATCCCTACAAATACTGGAGACAGTTCCATTTTTGCTGTGCATGGATCATACTGGAAATTAAGCATTCTTCCTATAAATTTCTGTCATAAGACATAAGGAATGGGGTGTTAAAACAGTATTACTTGAGTAGCAATCTATGAAATCACCTAGAGGAAAACAGAAAACTCTTAATGTACTTCAGTCAGAATCACAGAATCATAGAATGGTTTAGGTTGGAAGGGACCTCAAGGATCATCCAGCTCCAACCCCCTGCCATAGGCAGGGACACCTCCCACTACAGCAGGTTGCCCAAGGCTTCATCCAGCCTGGCCTTAAATGCCTCTAGTGAGGAAGCATCCACAACCTCCCTGGGCAACCTGTGCCAGTGTCTCACCACCCTCACTGTAAAGAATTGTAAAGAATCATGCTCAGGATAAAGAACACTAAAAAAAGGAGCGTTATCTGTGAGTACACTTAGGCTGGAAAATAGAAAAGGGTTTGCTATTTGAATAGTGACATTTTAGAGCAGAAAGGGTGAGAAATCCTAACCTTAAGACTGAGGTTGTGAATTTTATGAAAGTTTTTATATGGTACATAAAACCTGCATGAGACAGGGATGGAATTCTTCAAGAATTTTATTCTACTCATACGAAAGACAGTTTGCTGTTGGTACAGTACCTGAATTTTATGAAAGCCACTTTAAATATCCTGCACCAAGAGGCTGCTATTTTCCTTTGTCTCTTTAGCTCCAGGGGGTTTGTCTTTTCTCTTTCTCCAAGGTGAAGAGCTGCAGAAAATTTCAGTCTTTCAATGTGGTGCTAATCCCACAGTTGCAGACAGTCATAAACTCTAATGGTGTAACAATGGTGTTACTGCTTTTCCAAGGACCACTAGCAAACTTCCTCAGGTGGTCAAGAAGGCCAACAGCATCCTAGCCTGTATGAGAAATAGCATGGTGAGCAAGGTTGGGTAGGTGATTGTGCCTCTATACTAGGCACTGGTGAAGTCATGCCTTGAGTATTGGGCCCCTTACTACAAGAAAGGCAACAAAGCTGCTGGACAATCTGGAGAACAGGTCTTATAAGGAGTAGCTGAGAGAACTGGGATTGTTTTGTTAGGGGAAAACGAGACTGTAGGGAAACTCTATTGCTCTCTACAACTATCTAGTTTAGTGAGATGGTTGTTGGTCTCTTTTCCCAATTAACTACTGATAGAATAAGAGGAAATGAGCTCAAGTTGCACCAGAGAAGGTTGAGATTGGATATTAGAGAAAAAAAATCCTTGCTGAAAGAGTTGCCAGGCATTGGAAAAGGCTGTTCAGAGGTCCTGTGGAGTCAGTATCTGTAGAGATGTTAAAAAAACTGTGTAAACATGGCACTTTAGGACA
This sequence comes from Tricholaema leucomelas, assembly GCA_013400475.1. Lineage (NCBI taxonomy): Eukaryota > Metazoa > Chordata > Aves > Piciformes > Lybiidae > Tricholaema lacrymosa > Tricholaema leucomelas. The sequence goes on from WAAF01015956.1 coordinate 43,645, forward strand.
TGGTTTAGTGGGCATGGTGGTGCTAGGTTGACTTGATGAACTTGGAAGGCTTTGCCAACCTTAGTGGTTTTATGAACACAATGAGAAACAGTTCTTTGTTTTGGGATGTTAAATTCATTATATATACCACTATAGTGTATTATTCAGATAGTTATAACATTTACTCAGTGTGTGATACAAAAATTAATCAGCTTCATTAATATAGCATTATTCTGAAATGGGAGCTTTATGATGAATTTTATTGCCTCTCTTTATTGCTGAGAGAAACTGTGATGGTTCAGTTTCCCACTGTGTCATTGAGATGAAGGAAAGAATATCTATCTTATATCAACTAAGTTCATGAGTAAATCAATCCTATTCTAAAAAAAAAAAAGAATATAGAAATACAAATCATTAAATATCATATCACACTTGAAAGGCAGACACTTATTTCTTCTAAATGTGTGCTGATGTGTGTTTTATCTTACACATGAGCACTTAAAATGACCGCCATGTGTTGAAAGACATACAAAAGTAACTGCTTAGTGCTTGGAAATGATTAAAAATTTTAAGTCAAATACAAGTTGATGTGCTTTATCACACACAGCCAGCATCACAAAGTCAAGTCATTGGACTCACCTGTGCCTCTAATAGCAATAAAACCCGAAGATGTCACTGGAGCTGTTTCCAGAATACTAAAACCCATACACATATATTCTTTAGGAATTACTTAACTTAGGAGTATAAATGTTAATAGGAACTCACTGAAATATTCTCTTTTCCTCTGGCCTGTGTCAGAGAGAACTCACTTCTTGGGCTGGTTGGGTTACTGCACCCCTATTGCACACTCTTCCATCAAACTGCCACACAAACAGCCTTGTCTAGTCTGGTTGTGTGCCAGAGGCTGACTTTTAAATGTGTGGGGGTGTCTGTGGCTGCTTTGGCAATGCCTAAGCCTCATCAGCCTCTCCAGTAATGGCTGCCAGCTTCTGGCAAGTTTCACTGCTGCCCTGGCATTTCACTGCCTCAGGAAAAGTCACTGTGCACCGAGATCTGCTGCTACACTATGGTTTGTGCTGGTTCTGGAGCTGTGTTGCTTGGCAAATGACAATTTGTCTCTCAATTTATGTGTCCGTGTTTCACATTATATCCCATAGTTCATAAAAGCAAATGTGTTGTTTGCATTATGTGTCACATTGTTTAAGTAGTCTCATTACCACCTGCTTGGTCTTCTTTATTTTAGAACCACAGAATTGTGTGAGCCCCACTCTCTGCTCAAAGCTGGGTAAGCTCAAGCAGGTCATTCAGGACCATGTCCAGATGCACATTAGCTGTCTCTAAGAAAGCACACCCCACAACTTCTCTTGGCAATCTGTTCCAGTGCTTGGACATCCCCAAAGTTTAAACAAACAAACAAACAACAACAAAAGTTTTCTGTTTAAATAGACTTTCCTATACTTCAGCTTCTGCCAATTGCCTCCAGTCATGTCACTGGGTGTCACTGTGAGAAGAGTCTTCATAATTTTTGCTCTCTTTCAGCCTCAGAGGGCTCTTACCCAGGTGTATAAATAATAGCTTTCTCTTCTGTATGAATAGTCCCAACTCTGAATATTTATTCTGTAATACTCTCATGACACTTCACTGGCCTTGCTTCATTACATCTATGTCTCTTTTTTTTTTACTGTAGACTCTAACACTGGACACAGCAATCCATCGCTGAGAAGAAGGGAAGGATCACTTTACTTGACCTGCTGGCAACGACCTTTCTGATGCAGCCTAGCTTGCTGTGGGCCTTCTTTGATGCACATGAATATTGTTGGGTCATCTTCTTTTCTCCCAAGATTACCAGTCCTTTCTCTAGTCAGCCCATAGCCTGTGCTAAGGTATCATGTCTCCTCTCCAGTGGTGCAGGACTTGGCATTCCCCATTGCTGAAATTCATGAGGTTCTTGTTAGCCAGTTTCATCAACCTGTTGAGATCTCTCTGAAAGGCTGCATAATTCTGGTGTAATAACCACTCCTCCCAATTTTGTACTCTTTGCAAACCATCTGAGAGTGTGTTTGGCCCCACCATTCATGTCATTAACGAAGATGTTAAGCAGCAATGACCCCAGTATTGACTCTTGGAGTATCCCACAGGTGACTAGCTTCCAGCTGGACTTCAAGCCACTGATCACAACCTGTTCTGTGGTATCTGATCTTCTACTGCCTTCCACCCTCACAAAGTCCCTCTGTTACATGTTCAAAGTATCATAGTATAGTATCATAGTATCATAGTATCATCAGGGTTGGAAAAGACTTCACAGATCATCAAGTCCAACCCTTCACCACAGAGCTCAAGGCTAGACCATGGCACCAAGTGCCACGTCCAACCTTGCCTTGAACGGCTCCAGGGATGGCGACTCCACCACCTCCCTGGGCAGCCCATTCCAGTGTCCAATGACTCTCTCAGTGAAGAATTTTCTCCTCACCTCGAGCCTAAACTTCCCCTGGCGCAGCCTGAGGCTGTGTCCTCTCGTTCTGGCGCTGGCTGCCTGAGAGAAGAGAGCAACCTCCTCCTGGCCACAACCCCCCCTCAGGTAGTTGTAGACTAGAGCTTAGAGCTCAGCATGGAACCGATTGTTAAAAGGAGTCCAGATGAATATTTAAGTGTAACCATTATTAAAACCACCATTAATGGTAACATGATCACATTTAACAACGGTGCTCTATTTAAAATATGTTGGTAAAAGGGCAGTAAATCATCTGCAGAAACATGAAATATGAGGTGCCTTTTGGAAAAAGCATAGTAATATCTTTTAAATGATCCAGACCTGCCAGAAACTAGCAGGGATTATACAAGCTAATCGCAGCATGTCACCAACTTTTAGTGTCCTTATCAGTAATTTTAGAAAATTATACTTACCTTTTACTTGTTAGGCACTGTTCTTACAATAAATTATTCAGTAGTAATTATAGAGTGATTCTGACATTCATGAAGTAAAGTCATTAAGTGATTAAGAAAAAAAACCATACTTGAACATGGGTGCAGTCAAATAGTGCAGGATGTAGACAGCTTCTCTCTCATTTTGCAGAAAGTTGAGTTCTGCCAAGTGATATAAATCTCCATTTACAAAATGCCTTTCTCACATTCTCATTTCTAACCAGTGCTGCTTTATGTACTTGTCTGCCTGACTTGGAAGGACAGCAGGGCAGTGTCACTGTAGAACATTTCAGTGCTTTGGTCTGTAGAAAACAATTGTAAGTGGCACTATGTCAGATGAAGACAGAAGCCAAAGGGAATGGAGTCCTCCCTGTATTTAGAGTGATGCTGTACTCTGAATCAGGTTAGATCCATGATTTCTGTTTAACAGTAACCGACGTGGAGGTGTGAGAAATATGTGGAGGGTAGTACAGTAAGAACTCTCAGAAGCCATATGTCAAGGTGGAGGCATCAACATTTGCATTTGCATAGCTCTGTGATCTTTGAAATTAGTAATTTACAAAGATAGGTCAGATTTGCAAAAGACAGATCTTTCTCAATCCTTCTGGGTCAATCTGGCAGAAAGAACAGCTTAAGTGTAACTTTATTCTGTTTGTTAAGCCATGTATTATTAATCAGCAATAAATTAGGAATTTAAACTCAGCTGCATTTACAGCTCTTCAGTGCTAGTCACACTTAACATATGTATCTTGAGAAAATGATATTTATAAAATCAGTTTTAATAATGTTGCTGCAGGAGTAAGGAGAAGGCTTAACAACAGAAATGAATTAAAAATGTTCATGTATTATTAACACTGAATATATAATGCCTATCAAGGAAGGAACTGCAACAGTTTAATAAGATAGTATTCTATGGATATTGATGTGTCAATAACTCTCAAGTGATCGGTATATTCATTCATGCCTCATTAAAGATTTACTGGTGTTTAATTCCAAGCAAACTCAAATATGAGATCTATCTGGAAAAAGAGGTAAACTTTTAATAATGTCTACTCATTTGTTTATTTTCAATATAATATATCCAGTAATACTTTGTGGTGAAGTGTTTGTCACTCAAACTGAAACGTTGTTCATGGTTTATTAAAGATTTGTTTCTGTTTCATCCCTGAGGAGTCCTTTTATGATGTGCATTATGTAATTCTAAAGAGTGCTGTCCCAGGTTAGGGTGGATCCCTCCCCTGGTAGAATAAACTCACCACAACACAGATTTTCTTTGGATAGTCAGGGAAAAATGAAGTTGTATTTCTTATAGTTTAAATATAACAGTATAAAGAGAAGTAAACTACTAGAGAAATATAATAACCTTAAGGAAGATGGGGAAGAGGTCAATTGGCGGCAAAGAAGCAAAGTAACAGCAGCCAAAACAGCAGCGGGGGAAGATCGCAGTGGGCGCAGCTGAAGCAGCAGAAGCAGCAAGGGGAAGGTACAAGCTGTGCTTCCAGACATAAAGCTCTTGATGCTCCAATGAAATGATATTAACTTATCCATTGCTGCCATTATATGGCCTATCCCTAGAATGTTCACCTGTCCCCTATTGTCTGAGCTAGAAATCTAGCTCAAACGGCCACAAGTGCACAGGAACAACAGAGATTAACCCTGTTCATTAATAGGATAAGGTGTGATTTTAAAATGTGAGGCTAACTTTGGGATGTGGCATTTCTTCACTGAAAATGGGATAAATGCTTTTCATATTATATTAAGTTTTCTGAGGAATTTCCTTGCTGGCCCTTGTTGAGCCTGCACTACTAGATGAGGATTCACTATTCCCTTTTATTTTGGACAGAGTACCAAGGCAGCAGGATGGTTAGTGCCATACAGGAAAATCTGGTTTGCTTATAGTACTCTAATCTCCCTGCATGGGTGACATTCAACAAAAAATTGTCAGTATGCAGGAAAATAAAAGATAAATCCAGAAAAGAGGAGAATTTAAGTGAGTTCCTACTATGAAAACTTGCAAATGCTGAACTGCAGTGAAAAGGCAGTAAGACACAAAGCTACAATACAATCCACTAACGGAAATACAACTACCTGAAGGGAGGGTGTAGGCAGGTGGGGGTCGGTCTCTTCTGCCAGGCAACCAGCAACAGAACAAGGGGACATAGTCTCAAGTTGTGCCAGAGGAGATCTAGGCTGGCTGTTAGGAGGAAGTTGTTGCCAGAGAGAGTGATTTGCCATTGGAATGGGTTGCCCAGGGAGGTGGTGGAGTCGCCGTCCCTGGAGGTGTTCAAGAAAAGCCTGGACGAGGCACTTAGTGCCATGGTTGGCCAGGGCTGGGTGATAGGTAGGACTGGATGATCTTGGAGGTCTCTTCCAACCTGGTTGATTCTATGATTCTACGAAATGGAGATGTTCAAATCCACAGCTTGTGTTATGGATATTCAGTATGCAGTAGTATAACACAAAGCTTTTTATAGGTCCTAAAATGAAAGACTATGTTTGGTACAGCTGTGGAGTCAGAAGCTCTCATATTGAAATGCATTTTTTATTGTTTATCAAATGTAACAGGTAGTTTTGTAAATCTGGAGAAAGTGTGTATTAAAATGCTGACATTCTGCTGTGGTTGTAGTTTAAATCCAGTTTTCATTCACTCTTTTAAAGACAAAAAATATCTGCACCAGGTGTAAGTCAGTAAAAAGTCAGACTAGTGTTTCACTGCATATTTCATTAAATATGGCAGATAAAGATTTTTCCTGCTCTCACCTGCCTTCTTGGAATCTTTATCTACACAGAAGGGTATGAAGTATTTCTGTATATGGAGTACTGTGTGCAGTTCTGGAGCCCCCAACACAAGAAGGACATGGAACTGCTGGAGCGGGTCCAGAGGAGAGCCACGAAGATGATCAGAGGGCTGCAGCAGCTCTGCTATGAGGACAGGCTGAGAGAGTTGGGGCTCTGCAGCCTGGAGAGGAGAAGGCTTCGAGGAGACCTTATAGTGGCTTTCCAGTATTTGAAGGGAGCCTACAGGAAAGCTGGGGAGGGACTATTGACAAGGTCTGGTAATGTCAGGACGAGGGGTAATGGGTTTAAACTGGAAGAGGGGAGATTTAGACTGGATATTAGGAGGAAGTTCTTTATAGTGAGGGTGGTAAGACACTGGCACAGGTCGCCCAGGGAAGTTGTGGATGCTTCCTCCCTGGAGGCATTTAAGGCCAGGCTGGATGAGGCCTTGAGCAAGCTGCTGCAGGGGGTTGGAGCTGGATGATCCTTGAGGTCCCTTCCAACCTAAACCATTCTATGATTCTGTGATCATTATATGATTCTGTATGTAGTATCCAAAGGAAGAATTCACATGTCACCTTTGTGACTGCGAGAAAACTTAGTGCCCTTCAATGCCAACAAATGATGTTTGCCCTTCATTTTTTTTTCTCTCTGTAACCCATTTTAGCTGTGAACCTTTGTAGGTTTATGCTGATTTAATGCTCCTTCTCAGCTATCACATATTAATTTCCAGAACACTTAGCAATTCAGTCTTCTAGCAAATCACTGTGTTCTGAAGACTCAAACTTAAAAAAAAGGGGGAAAAAAGGCAAACTATTCTAAGCATTGAAAGCTAAGACTGCAAAAGGCATCTGCAGACAGTTCAGCAGTCTATAAAAGCAGGAGTAAGCAGGTATCGTAAATCACTAATGGAATACCAAAACTTTTCAGAACATAAAGTATCTAGGCTAAAAAAAAAAGTATGCAGACATAACTCCTAGCAAATCTTTCAAAGCAACATCAATTAATCTTAATTTTTGCTGTAACATTTATCAGAATTAACGCAGGAAAGATTATGTATGTGAGCTATTTATATGATAATGAAATGGTATAAACTCGGCGCTGTGCATGAGTCAAGCGTTTATATTTGCTTCCTTTTCTGGCTGTGTTTATTTTGCAATATTGTAATTTGTTTTCATATGCCATATTTATGAATTAGGAAAAGCAATCTATAGAAGATTTTATCCATAAAAGGCACCATACCATTAAGACTTTTATTGTTCCCAATGTAACTACACATCAACTATACCAGTTTAGGTAAGTGATAATCTACCTTGTGCTTCTTTTCTTTCATCTTTAAAATGGGGTTTTATCTCTGTGTCTATGACATCCAAGAGAGATGATTATGACAATGTTCATAATGACATTCAGATATGACTCCATCACCTCCCTGGGCAGCCCATTCCAATGCCAATCACTCTCTCTGGCAAGAACTTCCTCCTAACATCAAGCATAGACCTCCCTGGCACAACTTGAGACTGTGTCCCCTTGTTCTGTTGCTGGTTGCCTAGCAGAAGAGACGAACCCCCATCTGGCTACAGCCTCCCTTCAGGTACTTGTAGACAGCAATGACACCCCTGAATCTCCTCTTCTCCAAGCTGCACACCCCCGGCTCCCTCAGCCTCTCCTCACAGGGCTGTGTTCCAGGACCCTCACCAGCTTCGTCACCCTTATCTGAAGACATTCCAATGTCCCAGGTTGAGCCTATTGGGTTAATTTTTTTTTCTGGGGACTAGAAGATTGTTATTCAACCCCATAATTCTGCTATCTCTTTATAGACTCACAACAAGGTCAGTTTGATCTCCAAGGTCAGTTTGCTCTCCTTTCCTCCTCCTTCTGTCCTGTGCGTGTGGCAGGAGCTACTTTGTCAGGAACATGTAAGCAGTAGGCCTCTTGGATGGCAGAGATGTTGGCAGGAGGGAGGACTGGAGCACTGGGGAGTGTAGATT
>WAAF01015968.1:1564-13237 GCA_013400475.1 Tricholaema leucomelas
CTGAACACCTGCAGGGAGGTTGTGGAGCACAGAAGCACAGAATGTGATCTTTGATCACATTCTGTGCTTCTGTGCTCCACAACCTCCCTGCAGGTGTTCAGTGCTTCTGTGCTCCACAACCTCTCAGGAGGTGTTCAGTGCTTCTCTGCTCCACAACCTCCCTGGAGGTGTTCAGGGATTCTCTGCTCCACAACCTCCCTGGGCAACCTGTGCCAGTCTCTCCCCACCCTCACTCTCAACAATTTCTTCCTCATCTTCACTCTCACTCTCCCCTCTTCCACCTCAAAGTCATTGGCTCCTGTCCTGGCACTCCAAGCTCTTGTCACAAGTCCCTCTCTAGGCTCTTCAGGCTGCTCTAAGGTCTCCCTGGAGCTTTCCCTTTTCCAGGCTGAACAGCCCAAACTCTCTCAGTCTGTCCCTATAAGGGAGGTTCTACAGCCCTCTGATCATCTTGGTGACCCTCTCCAACAGTTCCAGGTCCTTCTTATGCTGGGGGCAGCAGAACTGGAGGCAGTGCTGATGGGGTCTCAGCACAGCAGAGGGACAGAATCCCCTCCCTTGACCTGCTGGCATTTTTGGATGCAGCCCCAGGATGTGGTTGGCACTGAAGCATGTCCTACAGCTCAGCAAATGCAGCTGACTGTGTCACAAGGGCCCTGCAAACCACTGCTTCCAGGAGGGGAGCAAGAGGAGTCTGTGAAATCCTATCCCTGGCTCAGCTGCATCAGGCCTGCTGTTTGCTCTGTGTCACCCCAGAAGGCTGCATTAACTCTGTGACAGGAGGGTGCTGAATCATAGAACCAAACAGGTTGGAAGAGACCTCCAAGCTCAGCCAGCCCAACCTAGCACCTACTGGCAGCCCATTCCAGTGCCAATCACTCTCTCTGCCAACAACTTCCTCCTCACATCCAGCCTAGACCTGCCCTGGCACAGCTTGAGGCTGTGTCCCCTTCTTCTGTCCCTGGCTGCCTGGCAGCAGAGCCCAACCCCAGCTGGCTACAGCCTCCCTGCAGGCAGCTGCAGACAGCAATGAGCTCTGCCCTGAGCCTCCTCTGCTGCAGGCTGCACACCCCCAGCTCCCTCAGCCTCTCCTCACAGGGCTGTGCTCCAGGCCCCTCCCCAGCCTTGCTGCCCTTCTCTCAACACCTTCCAGCACCTCAACATCTCTCTGCAATGGAGGAGCCCAGAACTGGACACAGCACTCCAGGGGTGGCCTGAGCAGTGCTGAGCACAGGGGCAGAAGAACCTCCCTTGTCCTGCTGCCCACACTGCTCCTGAGCCAGCCCAGGATGCCATTGGCTCTGCTGCCCACCTGGGCACTGCTGCCTCCTCTTCAGCTCCTCTCTCCCAGCACCCCCAGCTCCCTCTCTGCCTGCCTGCTCTCAGCCACTCTGGCCCCAGCCTGTAGTGCTGCTTGGGGTTGTTGTGGCCCAAGTGCAGAACCCTGCCCTTGGCCTTGTTCAATCTCATCCCCTTGGCCTCTGCCCACCCATCCAGCCTGGCCAGGTCCCTCTGCAGGGCTCTGCTACCCTCCCACAGCTGCTCCTAGCTTGGTGTCATCTGCAAACTTCCTGATGCTGGACTCAATCCCCTGCTCCAGATCATCAGTGAAGACACTGAACAGGACTGGGCCCAGTGTGTCACCCCAGAAGGCAGCTGCCCCTGCACTAACTCTGTGACAGAAGTGTGCTGGCAGCAGGACAGAGTAAAGAAAGCTCTCCCTGACCCCTTCTAAGACAGCAAACAGCAAAGCTCCCACCCAGAGGTGACTTTTGGCCATCAGGAGAGCTGCTGGTGGCCCAAGGAGTGTACCTGAGTCGGCTTTTGTTCCTGGCAACACGAGTCAAGGTGTAGCGGTTAATGGTGTAGAAGTAGTCATGGTAGGGGACGTCGTGGGTTAGCACCTCTGCATCTATCACATAGCACTCGCTCTCCTGGCTGGCTTTGTACATTGTCTGCATGGAAGACAGCAAGCAGGGCACCCATTAGTGTGGTTAGAGACAGCCTGGGGAGGCTGCACCTTCCCTGGCGCTTCACACCGCCAGCTCCGCCGCAGCCCCGCACCCGCACCCCAGCCCTACCTCTGCTGGCCCCCCAGGAACAGCTCCCCCCTAGCACAAGGCAGGAAACCAACTGATTCCACCCAGAGGATTCCCAGGGGGTGCTGAGGTCCAGCAGCTCTCATTGTGTAGCAAAGACACAGCTGTGGGATGCTGCCACATGAGGAGCTCTGCTTATTGAGCGTCACCTCTTGTTAACCTGGCACAGGATGCACAGGGAGGTTGTGGAGCACAGGGAGGGAGGGTGAGGCGAGACTGGCACAGGTTGCCCAGGGAGGTTGTGGAGCACAGGGAGGGAGGGTGAGGCGAGACTGGCACAGGTTGCCCAGGGAGGTTGTGGAGCACAGGGAGGGAGGGTGAGGCGAGACTGGCACAGGTTGCCCAGGGAGGTTGTGGAGCACAGGGAGGGAGGGTGAGGCGAGACTGGCACAGGTTGCCCAGGGAGGTTGTGGAGCACAGGGAGGGAGGGTGAGGCGAGACTGGCACAGGTTGCCCAGGGAGGTTGTGGAGCACAGGGAGGGAGGGTGAGGCGAGACTGGCACAGGTTGCCCAGGGAGGTTGTGGAGCACAGGGAGGGAGGGTGAGGCGAGACTGGCACAGGTTGCCCAGGGAGGTTGTGGAGCACAGGGAGGGAGGGTGAGGCGAGACTGGCACAGGTTGCCCAGGGAGGTTGTGGAGCACAGGGAGGGAGGGTGAGGCGAGACTGGCACAGGTTGCCCAGGGAGGTTGTGGAGCACAGGGAGGGAGGGTGAGGCGAGACTGGCACAGGTTGCCCAGGGAGGTTGTGGAGCACAGGGAGGGAGGGTGAGGCGAGACTGGCACAGGTTGCCCAGGGAGGTTGTGGAGCACAGGGAGGGAGGGTGAGGCGAGACTGGCACAGGTTGCCCAGGGAGGTTGTGGAGCACAGGGAGGGAGGGTGAGGCGAGACTGGCACAGGTTGCCCAGGGAGGTTGTGGAGCACAGGGAGGGAGGGTGAGGCGAGACTGGCACAGGTTGCCCAGGGAGGTTGTGGAGCACAGGGAGGGAGGGTGAGGCGAGACTGGCACAGGTTGCCCAGGGAGGTTGTGGAGCACAGGGAGGGAGGGTGAGGAGACACTGGCACAGGTTGCTCAGGGAGGCTGTGGATGTGGCTCCAGGCAGACCTTAGAGCCGCATCTCAGTATCTGAAAGGGGCTACAGGGAGGTTGGGGAGAGGCTCTTCAGAAGGGCCTGGAATGAGAGGATAAGATGCAATGGTTTGAAACTGGAGCAGGGCAGAGGTAGGTTGGACATGAGCTCTGGGGTCCTAAAGACTGCCTTGGCAGGGAGCAGCCTGCTCTACAAGCAGAGGTACCTCAGCAAGGTATCCCATTCTGTGCTTCTGTGCTCCACAAACCTCCCTGGAGGTGTTCAGGACCAGGCTGGATGAGGCCTTGAGCAACCTGTGCTAGTGGGAGGTGCCCCTGCCTATGGCACAGGGGGATTGGAACTGGCTGAGCTTTGAGCTCCCTTCCAACCTAACCCATTCTCTGATTCTGTGCAAAGCAGCAGGCCCAAGGCAAGGAAAGAGCTGCAGATCTGCCCCTGCAAAGCATCCCACAACTGCTCCCCTCTCACTTACCTGTGTCTCAGTGACAGTGGCAGTTTTGGGGGCCAGGGGGTTGGTGAGGGTGATGGTGTACAAGATCACTCTGGTCTGATTGCCGTTGTCTTCCTTCTTCCAGGGGTGAAAGATGATATCTGAGGGGAGAAAACAAGAAGCAGTTCAAGGAATTAGAATCAGAGACTCAGAGAATTGGAAGAGACCTCTAAGGTCATCCAGGCCAACATCAACCCAACCCCACCATGGCCTCCAAACCATGGCCCCAAGTGCCATGGCCACAGGGTTCTTGGATCACCTCCAGGCACTGGGGCTCCACCACCTCCCTGGGCAGCCTCTGCCACTTCCTGACCACTCTTGCAGCAAACAAATTGTTTCTCATCTCCAACCTAACCCTGCCCTGGTACAACTTCAGGCCATTTCCTCCCCTTCTATCACCTGATCCTAGGGAGCAGAGCCCAACCCCCACCTCACTGCAGCCTCCTCTCAGGGAGCTGCAGAGAGCAATGAGGTCTCCTCTCAGCCTCCTCTCCTCCAGGCTGCACACCCCCAGCTCTCTCAGCTGCTCCTCCCCAGCCCTCTTCTCCAGACCCTTTCCCAGCTTTGTTGCCCTTCTCTGGACCTGCTCCAGATCCTCGATGTCCTCCTTGGAGTGAGGGGCCCAAAGATGAGTCCAGGATTTGAGAAGTGGCCTCAGCAGTGCCAGATTGGAGAGGGATCTCAGGTCAGCTCCCCAGAGGAAGGCAAAACCTAGAGCCAAGCTCAGGACAGGATTCCCCTCCCCTGGGAGAGGTTGGCTGCAGAAGCAGCAGGGCTGAAGGGAGTGTTAAAGAAAGGTCTCCTCCACTGAAGGTGAACATTTTCCCTTCTTTCAAGTGCAGAGCAAGGGGAGGAGGCTGAGGACATAAATCCCTCAGCAAACCTACAGGTAGAGGAAGAAGAGGACTGCAGCATGCCCAGGGACACTCTCCTTGCTTTATCAACTGCCCAGCCCATGCCAGTGGCTGGTCTGGAGCTAAAAGAGCTTTTCCCTCACACTTGGACACATCCTCAGGCTTGAACACAGGATCAGGCCTTAGCTGATGGCAAACAATGTGAGACTTTGCTTCCCCCATAAACTAAGAGCTGGGTCTGAGAAAGCAAACCTGGAGAGTCAAATGAGGCTGCTTCTGGTTACTGCCAGCAAAGGTGCACCAAGAGCTGCTCAGGACATCACCCAGCCCCTACAGCTGTCCTGAGAGCTGCTCAGGACATCACCCAGCCCCTACAGCTGTCCTGAGAGCTGCTCAGGACATCACCCAGCCCCTACAGCTGTCCTGAGAGCTGCTCAGGACATCACCCAACCCCTACAGCTGTCCCAGGAGCTGCTCAGGACATCACCCAACCCCTACAGCTGTCCTGAGAGCTGCTCAGAGCATCACCCAGCCGCTACACCTGTCCTGAGAGCTGGTCAGGACATCACCCAGCCCCTAAGGCTCTCCTAAGAGCTGCTCAGAGCATCAGCAAGGTCCCAGCCCTGTGCCCACTCCCGGCCGTGCCGGGCGGGGGCTGCCGGCAGCCGCTCACCGGAGAAGCGTCGCTGCTCCATGAAGTCCCTCTGGAACTGGGAGTCGGTGAAGAGCAGGTCGTAGAGCTTGTCCACGCTGAAGTTGAAGACCTCATTGACATACTGGCGGCCGTTCAGGTCCTCGTAGAAGGCCTGCACCTCCCCTGCGGGCACAGACACCGGCGCCAGGCGTCAGCCCTGCGCCCCCAGGGCACCTTCCTGCTCCACTGCGGCAAGAGGGAGCCCCAAAGGGGAACTTCTGAACCTTCTCCTGCTTTGATTCACAGCTTCAGAGGCTAAGCTTCAACCTCTGAATCATAGATCATAGAACCAGGCAGGTTGGAAGAGAGCTCCAAGCTCCTGCAGCCCAACCTAGCACCCAGCCCTGCCCAACCAACCAGACCATGGCACTAAGTGCCCCAGCCAGGCTTGGCTTCAACACCTCCAGCCACGGCCACTCCACCACCTCCCTGGGCAGCCCATTCCAGTGCCAATCACTCTCTCTGCCAACAACTTCCTCCTCACATCCAGCCTGACCCTGCCCTGCCACAGCTTCAGCCTCTGTCCCCTTCTTCTGTCCCTGGCTGCCTGGCAGCAGAGCCCAACCCCAGCTGGCTACAGCCTCCCTGCAGGCAGCTGCAGACAGCAATGAGCTCTGCCCTGAGCCTCCTCTGCTGCAGGCTGCACACCCCCAGCTCCCTCAGCCTCTCCTCACAGGGCTGTGCTCCAGGCCCCTCCCCAGCCTTGCTGCCCTTCTCCAAACACCTTCCAGCACCTCAACATCTCTCTGCAATGGAGGAGCCCACAACTGGACACAGCACTCAAGGTGTGGTCTGAGCAGTGCTGAGCACAGGGGCAGAAGAACCTCCCTTGTCCTGCTGCCCACACTGCTCCTGAGCCAGCCCAGGATGTAGACAGTTTGCCACTGTTACCTGGACATCAGCCTTAAAGCACTCTTCTGTAACACCTACCAGGGAAGGTGTTCAGGGAAAGCCTGGATGGGCACTCAGGGCCATGGTCTGGTTGGTTGGACAGGGCTGGGGGCTAGGTTGGGCTGGAGGAGCTTGGAGGCCTGCTCCAACCTGCCTGAATCTTCATTCTAAGGATTTCTCCTTGAATTATTCAAAGGAAATACAGAGTCTGAGTAAATAAACCTCAATCCAGAGGCATCCAAATGAAAAGATTGCTGTGAATGAAAAGACAGAGGAGGGCTGCAGGGACAGTGTAAGGGCTGGAGCACCTCTGCTGTAAGGCTAGGCTGAGGGAGCTGAGGAGGTTCAGCCTGGAGAAGACTCCATGAGGACCTTATAGCTGCCTTCCAATCATAGAACCACAGAATCACAGAACCAAGCAGGTTGGAAGAGAGCTCCAAGCTCCTGCAGCCCAACCTAGCACCCAGCCCTGCCCAACCAACCAGACCATGGCACTAAGTGCCCCAGCCAGGCTTGGCTTCAACACCTCCAAAGTGATCTTTGATCCCATTCTGTGCTTCTGTGCTCCACAACCTCCCTGGGAAACCTGTGCCAGTGTCTCAGCACCCCCAACCTCTGCCAGTCTCTCACCACCCTCACTCCTTCCTCACATCCAGTTTCAATCTCCTCTCTGCCACTTCAAACCCATTCCTCCTCCTCCTCCTCCTCTCATTCCCAGACCTTCTCAATAGTCCCTCCCCAGCCCTCCTGNATCCTCCCCCATCCACACATCCCTACCCATCCACACATCCTCCCCCATCCACACATCCCCACCACCACCCAGTCTGCAGCCCAAGATGGGAAATCTTTCCATCTTCTGAACTCTGAGGGTCCAGAAAATGAATCCAGGATTTGCCACTCCAATCCCTCACTGGAAAGGATGGGAGAAGCCTGAAAAGAGCTATGGAACAACCCTTCCCAGAACCATAGAATCATGGAATCATGGAATTGGCAGGGCTGGAAGGAACCTCAAGGATCATCCAGTTCCAACCCCCTTGCCATAGGCAGGGACACCTCCCACTAGATCAGATTGTTCAGAGCCACATCCAGCCTGGCCTTAAAAACTTCCAGGGATGAGGCTTCCACCACCTCCCTGGGCAACCTGTGCCAGTGGCTCAGCACCCTCCTGCTGAAGAACTTCTTGCTGACATCCAACCCTCCCCCACATACCTTCATCATGGGTCTCTGAGGAGTCACTGAGCTCTGTGGGGATGTCTTCGTTGTCATTGAAGTCTAGGGAGGGGGAGCTGACAGGGCCAATGATCTCAATCTTCTCGCCCATGATGTTGGCAATGCCAAGGTCTTTTTCCACAGGGCTCTCTGCCACTGCCTCCTCCTCTTCTGGCAGTACTCCATCGAACTGCAGCAAGGAGAGAGCAGAGAGAGTGATTGGCACTGGAATGGGCTGCCCAGGGAGGTGGTGGAGTGGCCGTGGCTGGAGGTGTTGAAGCCAAGCCTGGCTGGGGCACTTAGTGCCATGGTCTGGTTGGTTGGGCAGGGCTGGGGGCTAGGTTGGGCTGCAGGAGCTTGGAGCTCTCTTCCAACCTGCCTGATTCTAGGATTCTATGATAAGATCAGAACCTGGGGCCCATATCTGAACAGGCTGCAAGGGGTGGGATAATTTTCACACCTTGGAGCATTCACCCTCAACATGTCTGAGGGTCAGAGAGAGGAGCAAAGTCACCAACCAGAGGTTGTGGATGTCTCCTCCTTGAAGGTCTAGAAGAAAAGTGGGAAGGGGCTTGGGACAAGGGATGGGAGTGACAGGATGAGAGAGAATGACTTTGAGCTGGGAGAGGGGAGAGGGAGAGTGGAGATGAGGAAGGAATTGTTGAGAGTGAGGGTGGGGAGAGACTGGCACAGGTTGCCCAGGGAGGCTGTGGAGCAGAGAATCCCTGAACACCTCCAGGGAGGTTGTGGAGCACAGATCTCTGCTCCCTTTTTGTGCTTGTGGGCTGGAGAACCTACCTGGAGGTGTTCTAGGCCTGTCTGCGTGAGTCCTTCAGCAACCTGTGCTGGTGAGAGGTGTCCCTGCCTATGGCAAGGGGATGGAAGTGGATGAGCTTTGAGGTCCCTTTCAACCCAACCCATTTTAGGGTTCCATGAAACTGAGGCACTTTGCTGCTTTCCAAATAATGGGTCTAGGCCTGTAGAAATGGTAGGGGTAAGGTGGAAGGAGCACAGTGAGTGGTGGAGTCACCATCCCTGGCTGTGTTTAAAACCTGTGTGGATGTGGTCCTTGGGGATATGGCTTAGGGATAGGCTTGGCAGAGCAGGGTCAGTGGTTGGATTTGATGATCCTGAAAGTCTCCTCCAACCCAAATGATTCTCTGACTCTACCTGCTGCCTATGACACAGATGAAAGGAGTCTAAGCTGACCTTAAAGTGTCTCCATGGTTTAGTGGGCACAGAATCACAGGATAGCCTAAGTAGGAAAGGGCCTTAAAGCTCAGCCAGCTCCAAACCCCTGCCATGGGCAGGGACACCTCCTGCTAGAACAGGTCACTCAAAGCCTCATCCAACCTGGCCTTGAACACTTCCAGGGAGGCTGTGGAGCACAGAACAAACCTCCCTGGGCAACCTGTCCCAGTGTCTCCTCACCCTCCCTCCCTGTGCTCCACAACCTCCCTGGGCAACCTGTGCCAGTCTCTCCTCACTCTCGTTCTCTGTGCTCCCCAACCTCCCTGGGCAACCTGTGCCAGCATCTCCCCACCCTCACTGCCAACAATTTCTCCCTCATCTCCACTCTCAAGCTGCCACAAAGCAGCCACTCACCGAGGCTGGAGCTTCACTGCTTCCAGTGGACGTCAGGGTGCTGGCAGTGACAGATTTCTTTGGCAGCTGAGGGCTGGCTTCTGGCTTGGCCTCCATGCTGCTTTTTGAGGAGCTGTCGTTGACCTCATTCTCTTCCACAGGGATTTCTTCACAGTAGCTGAGAGGCCAGAGAGAAGAGAGGTCTGCATGGTTACACCTCCCTGGACACACAGAGCAAGTCAAAAACACTTCTGGGAAGCTTGCACAGAAACAGCTCCGTGCAGGGAAGATCAAAGCCCAAAACATTCCAAGTGCTCCTAACAGGGGGTGAGCAACTTCAGCTCTTGCTGACCATGGCTTTGCCACTGGGATGCTCTGGCATTTACAGCAAGCAGAGGCAGATGTTTATGGCCCCCAGTGACTTTCCAGCAGGCAATGGAACCCTTGCAGCTATTCAAACACTGCACATTTAAGGGTGAACACTTGGCCAGAAGCTTGAATCTCTCACCAGGGACACAGAGCAGTCTGAGGCATAGAATCATAGAATCAGAGAATGGTTTAGGTTGGAAGGGACCTCAAGGATCATCCAGCTCCAACCCCCTGCCATAGGCAGTGACACCTCCCACTAGAGCAGGCTGCTCAAGGGCCTCATCCAGCCTGGCTTTAAATGCCTCCAGGGAGGTTGTGGAGCACAGAAGCACCCAATGTGATCTTTGATCACATTGGGTGCTTCTGTGCTCCACAACCTCCCTGGGCAACCTGTGCCAGTGTCTCACCACCCTCACTGTAAAGAACTTCCTCCTAACATCCAGTCTAAATCTCCCCTCTGCCAGTTCAAACCCATTCCCCCTCGTCCTGACATTACCAGACCTTGTCAATAGTCCCTCCCCAGCCTTCCTGTAGGCTCCCTTCAGATACTGCAAAGCCACTCTAAGGTCTCCTCGAAGCCTTCTCTTCTCCAGGCTGCAGAGCCCCAACTCTCTCAGCCTGTCCTCATAGCAGAGCTGCTGCAGCCCTCTGAGCATCTTCGTGGCTCTCCTCTGGACTGGCTCCAGCAGTTCCATGTCCTTCTTGTGCTGGGGGCTCCAGAACTGCACACAGGACTGCAGGTGGGGTCTGAGGAGAGCAAAGCCAAGGGGCAGAATCCCCTCCCTTGCCCTGCTGCCCACACTGCTCTGGCTGCAGCCCAGCACAGGGTTGCTGTCTGGGCTGCATGTGCACACTGCAGGCTCATGTTGAGCTTTTCATCAGCCCAGACCCCCAGGTCCTTCTCCTCAGGGCTGCTCTCAGCCATTCCCCACCCAGCCTGTATTGCACCCACCCAGGTGCAGGACCTTACACTTGGCCTTGTTAAACGTCATGAGGTTGGCCTGGGCCCACCTCTGCAGCCTGTCCAGGTCCCTCTGGATGCCATCCCTGCCCTCCAGCAAGTCAGCTGTGCCACACAGCTTGGTGTCACTTGCAAACTTGCTGAGGGTGCACTCAATTCCTCTGTCCATAGCACTGACAAAGATGTGACAGAGCACTGGGCCCAGCACTGACCCCTGCATGCAATAGATCAGGACCCTCACTCTCCTGAGGCCATCTCTTCTTCATCACAGGGCAGGTTTATAGTCCTCCTCACTCACCCCATTGTGTTGAAGTCATCATCAGGAGGCACATAGTCTTCATCATCACTGGTCAGCCCCAGCTCATTGCCATAACACTGGTGGACAAAGTGCCAGAGCTCCTTTGGACACAGAGGCTAAAGGAGGGAGCAGAGAGAGCAGAGAGCAGAAATGAGAACACAAACAGCTTCAGCTTTTGGAACCACCACTGTCAGGAGCCCTGAAAGGAGAAGTGAGAGACACAAGCCCTGTTGGGAGGTGAGAGCCTTCTGATGGGCTCATCTGAGCTCTGCTCCAAGGTGGGCAGTGTTCTCCTGCAGCCTGGCCCAGCCCCATGCTGCCTAAGGGCTGGGGCTGCAGGTATCACAGAAGCAAGCAGGTAGGAAGAGAGCTCCAAGCTCCTCCAGCCCAACCTAGCACCCAGCCCCAGCCACCACATGGCACTAAGTGGGATCCCTTCAGCTACTGAAGGCAGCTCTAAGGTTCCCCTGCAGTCCTCTCTCCCAGCCTGTCCTCAGTGCTCCAGCCCTTGGAGCATCTTTGTGGCCTCCTCTGGACTCGCTCCAACAGTTCTGTGTCCCTCTTCTGATGGGGACAGTAGAACTGGAGGCAGGATTGGAGGTGAGGTCTCCAAAGATGACAGAATGGCTGAGGCTGGAAGGGACCTTAGAGCTGTCTGACTGTTTCCCCTTCTTTCCCACCTGCACTCTAACCCACATATCCCATCAGGACCCCTGGACTAGGCTCTCTCTGCTCCTCTCCTGCCAGGTATGGATCCCACATTTGGAAGAAGAGCTCTGGAAGTGGTTTTGTGTCTTTCTCACTCCACATCTCAGTCCCCATTTGCCTTGACCTCGAAAGCAAGGGCAGTGGATTGTGTCAGGAGCTTCCAGAGGCTGATTAAATGACAGCAGATGGCTGCAAGGGAAGCTGCCCACTGCAAAGGGATCCCTCTGCATGCCAAACACCACCCTGACTCTGGGTACAGAGTATTCTGGGCTGTGATTGCTTCAGCCTCCAGGAGGGGATGAACTCCAGACAGAGCTTCAAATGCTTCCAGCACTGCCAGACCAGTTCTGAGCCTTACTCCTGCAGTGAGGCCAGGAATCATGGAATGGTTTAGGTTGGAAGGGAGCTCAAAGCTCAGCCAGTTCCA
>WAAF01015968.1:47333-58296 GCA_013400475.1 Tricholaema leucomelas
GGGGGGAGGGGGAAGGGGATCAGCCAGGCAGTGCCTTATAAGCTCTGACACCAGAACAGAGTAACAGTATTACAACACCCTGGGATGCCCAAGTGCACTCCCTGGGACTGGCCTCAGTCCCTATTAGCTTTCTGAAGGGGACCTGGGACCCCCCTCAAACTACCACAATCATTCATTGGTTTGCTGAGAGGGATAAAAAGCCAAAATGCCAACCATGTGTCCCACTTAGCTCGGGGATGCTTCTTCCCTTTCACTTCTCTTTGCTCTGCTCTAGTATCTCCCACTCACCTTGGCTAACCAGGACGTTTTGGTTGGTTTGGTTTCTGTCTGGGAAGGAAGCAAAGGAAAAGGAGGCTGTGAGCCCCTTCTGGGCAGTTTGCTTTGTCTGGGAGGGAGTTTCTGTATGATTTCTAATCAGTGCATAGCACCTTCCCTGGAGCTGTTTAAAAGGAGACTGAATAAGGCACTTAGAATCATAGAATCAACCTGATTGGAAGAGAGCTCCAAGCTCCTCCAGCCCAACCTAGCACCCAGCCCTGTCCAATCAACCAGACCATGGCACTAAGTGCCTTGTCCAGGCTTTTTCTTGAACACCTCCAGGGACAGCGACTCCACCACCTCCCTGGGCAGCCCATTCCAATGCCAATCACTCTGTGAAGAACTTCCTTCTCTTAACATCCAGCCTGTATCTCCCCCAGCACAACCTGAGGCTGTGTCCCCTTCTTCTGTCCATGGCTGCCTGGCAGCAGAGCCCAACCCCAGCTGGCTACAGCCTCCCTGCAGGCAGCTGCAGACAGCAATGAGCTCTGCCCTGAGCCTCCTCTGCTGCAGGCTGCACCCCCCCAGCTCCCTCAGCCTCTCCTCACAGGGCTGTGCTCCAGGCCTCTCATCAGCTTTGTTGCCCTTTTCTGGACATGTTCCAGCATCTCAACATGACTTCCCTTTATTAGCCATGGTGATTGCCTCCTTTCTGTTACAAAGAAATAGCTTAGAACATGACACTGTGATGCAGAAGTGCTCATTTTTAATTGCAACACTTCTTTTAACACAAAGACACAGAACATTCTGACCTTACAATCACAAACCAGTCTTGGCTCATGAAACACTTCACTAGCACCTGTGAAGCACTTAGTGCCAGGGTTTAGTTCCTCAGAAGGTGTTAGGTGACAGGTTGGACTCCATGATCTCCTCAAAGATCTTTTCCCAACCTGGTTTCTTCTGTGATCATTGTAAGTGTGTTGTATGTCTCTGCTGGGAGATTTAGCTCTGCTCTAAGTGCAGCTTTAGCTTACTTTCAACCCATCTGAAGTGGTCAGAGAGTCACAGAAACATTCTGGTTGGAAAAGACCCCCCAGGGTCATCAAGTCCAACCATTATCCCTACTCCACAAGGTTCACCCTAAACCATATCCTCAAGTACCACATCCCAAAGGCTTTTAGACACATCTAGCACTGGTGACTCAACCACCTCCCTGGGTAGCCTACTCCAATCCCTGACCACTGTGAGAAAGTATCTCCTAATGTCACAGAATCATAGAATCATATTTCCAGCAGTTGGGAGGGGGAAAGTTCTTAGCCCAGTACAAGCATCCCACAGACACAGACTGCTCCACGCCTGCAGTGCAGCATCCCCTGCAGCCTGCCCCAGCAGCTTCCCCCGGGAGGGCACAAGTGCCACGCTCAGGGCTCCTGCCCCCTGTAAAAGCAGGCTGTGGGCAGTTACCATCTACCAGTGACACAGCTGCAAGGGCCTGCCAGTGCCCTTCCCCACCCACTCCTGGACTCGTCTGACCCAGGGATGGATGCTGTGAGGACAAAGTCGTTCTCCCCTGCCAGCGCTCAGAGCTCCACCTCATGAGCTGAGCTAAGCAAAGCTAAATTTGCACTTCAGATGAGGGAGGTGCCAGTGTGCTCCCTAACCTCCATCCCTCCTGGAGCTCAGCCAGGGAGGCTGAGCCAAGAGGACAGGCAAAGATGGAACCCACTCATTAGAGACCACCAGACACGATGGGGCACTGGGAGAGGAGACCTGCTGGCAGGCGACGCAGGTCTGACTGCCTGCAGCACACCAGCCCTGCCCACAGCAGGGGAGAGCTGAGCATGGAAAGGGTTTGCTGGGACAGAGGAGTTGTGGTGACTTAAGAACATGGAGAGAAGGGGAAAGGGGGGAAGGGAAGGATAAAGGAGAAGAAAGGAGAAAGGAAAAAAGAAAAAGAGGAATAAGAGGAAAAATAAAAAGAAGAATAAAAGAGGAAAAAAGAGGAAAAGAAGAAGAAAAATGAAATGGAAAAAAAAGAGGAAGGAGAAGCAGGAAAATGATAAAGAGGAAAAAGAGGGAAAATAAAAAGAAAACAAGAGAAAGAAACTGAGAAGGAAAGAGGGAAAGGGAAAGGGAAATGGAAAGAGAAAGAAAGTGAAAGAGGAAAAAGAAAAAGAGAAGGAAAAAAGAAAAATGAAAAGGAAAAAGAAAAAGAGAAAAAGGAGAAAGAAAAAGACAAAGAAAAGAGAAAGAGGAAACAGAAAAGACAAAGAAGGACAAAAGAGGAAAGAAAAAGAGAAAAAGAAAAATAAGAACAAGAAGAGAAATGAAAAAGAGAAGGATAAAGAGAAAAAGAAAATGAAAGAGAAAGAGAAAGAGAAGAAGAAGGAAAAATAAAAAGCAAAAGAAAAAGAGAAAGAGAAAAGAGGGAAAAAGAGGAAAAATGAAAAGAAAAAAAGAGGGAGAAGAAGCAGGAGAATGATAAAGAGGAAAAAGAGGGAAAATAAAAAGAGAAACAAGAGAAAGAACAGAGAAGAAAGGAGAGAAAGAGAAAGGGAAAGTGAAAGAGAAAGGAAAAAGAAAAAGAGAAGGAAAAAGAGAAGGAAAAAATTAAAAGGAAAGAGAGAGAGAGGGAAAGAGAGAGAGAGAGAAAGAGAGAGAGAGAAAGAGAGAGAGAGAGAAAGAGAGAGAGAGANGAAGGAAAAGGAGAAGGAAAAGGAGAAGGAAAAGAAAAGCAAAAGAAAAGCAAAAGAAAAAAGACAAAGAAAGAGAAAAGAGGAAAGAAAAAGAGAAAAAGAAAAATAAGAACAAGAAGAGAAAGGAAAAAGAATAAGAGAAGGATAAAGAGAAAAAGAAAAAGAAAATGAAAGAGAAAGAAAAAGAGAAAAAGAAAAATAAGAACAAGAAGAGAAAGGAAAAAGAATAAGAGGATAAAAAGAAAAAGAAAATGAAAGAGAAAGAAAAGGAAAAAGAAAAAGCAAAACAAAAAGAAAGAGGAAAGAAAAAGAAAGATAAAAAGAAAAAGAAAAAAAGAAAAGAGAGAAATAGAAAAAGAGGGAAAGCAAAAGGAAAAAGAAAAGGAAAGCAGAAAAAGAGAAGCCCGAGGCACAGAACTGCTCCCTTTCGCCAGGGGAGCATCCAGGCAGCGCCCCGAGCTCGCCGCTCAGGCGCAGGGAGCTCTCCCCCAGGGCTGCCAGCAGCCTAACGCCCGGCGCAAGCCAGCTGCGGCCCCGCTCACAGCGAGGCAAACCTCGCTGGCATTTCCTCAGCCCTGCCCCTCTCCTGCCGCCTGCTCTGCCTGCCAGGCTCCTCAGCGCCGCACACCGCAGCCATCCTGCCCTACCGAACACACTTCCCCCAGCAGTCAAATCATTTCTGAGCAGCCCAAACGGCTTTCAAACCTTCTCCAGCTGGCCCTGTTCGCCTGCAGGTCGGTGGGACCTGGGCAGATCCAAGGATCACCTTTCTGCTGGCTCAGCCATGCTGAGCTGCTGGGGAACCTCCTTATCCCAGGAACACCGGGAAGCAGCTGGCCCTGCTCACTGCAGGGGGCTGCACAAGAGCACCTTCCAGGGTCCTCTCCAACCTGATTCTCACAGTTCCCCATGAGGAGTGCCGAGATGCCTGAAGACCTCCAGGGAGGTTGTGGAGCACAGAAGCACCAAATGTGATCTCTGTGCTCCAGTTTGTGCCCAGTGCCCCTTGTGCTGCCCCTGGGCACCACTGAACAAAGCCTGGTCCCACCCTCCTGACATCCACCCTTGGAGTGTTGCTCAGCACTGCTCAGGTCCCCCTCAGGCTGCTCTTCTCCAGCCTAAACAACCTCAACTCTCTCAGCCTTTGCTCCTCACAGAGCTGTTCCAGGCCCCCTGCACCTTAGCAGCCCTTTGCTGTGCCCTCTCCAGCAAGTCCCTGCCCTTCCTGAACTGGGGAGCCCTGAACTGCACCCAGGGGACTCCAGACATGGCCTCAGCAGGGCAGAGTAGAGAGGAAGGAGAACCTCCCTTGACCTGCTGGCCACACTCTTCTTGATGCCCCCCAGGATGCCAATGGCTTTCTTGGCCACAACTTCCACCAATCGATGCGAGAGGTCTCCAGAAACACAAGGCAAGGATTTGAAGCACCCATGCCTGAGCCACACCTGACTGCACTCCTGCTCCAGCATGAACTCTCATTTCTCCTGCTCCAGCTCTACAAAACCTGGGTTCATTGACCACATCTCCTCCTCCTCCTCCTCCTCCTCGTTTTTGGTCCACGGTGAGTTCACACTCAGGAGTTTCACTTTGAGTGTTGCTTTCAAGCAGCTCCCTGCAGGCTGCAGTCAAATGCAGTCAAGGTTTTTCTTGCTTTCAGCTTGCAGCTGTGAAGCAGCACCCAAGGCTTTACTGCCCACAAGAAGCAGCTCCAAGCCCTGTGCACAGGGTCCAGCAGCTGCAGCCTGTGCATGTGAAGCTCAGCCACAACCTGCTGCAAAGCTCAGGGCTCTTTTTCACTCGACTTGGGATGGAATGAGAAAGGAGCCAAACTCTGCCTCTTGTGGGCTGCAATAAATACTTGGGATAGCAGGTGCAAGACACTCACACAGGCATGGAACCATGGAATTGATTGGGTTGGAAAAGGCCTCTAAGAGCATCCAGTCCAACCAGCAACCCAACCCCACCATGGCCCCAAGTGCCACGGCCACAGGGTTCTTGAACACCTCCAAGCATGGGGACTCCACCACCCCCCTGGGCAGCCTGTGCCAAGCTCTGACCACTCTTGCACCAAACAAATTGTTTCTCATCTCCAACCTAACCCTGCCCTGGCACAACTTCAGGACATTTCTTCTCCTTCTATCCCCTGATCCTAGGGAGCAGAGCCCAACCCCCACCTGACTGCAGCCTGCTTGCAGCGAGCTGGAGAGGAATGAGGTCTCCTCTCTGCCTCTTCTCCAGGCTACACACCTGCAGCTCCCTCAGCTGCTCCTCCCCAGCCCTGTTCTCCAGATCCTGCCCCAGCTTTGTTGCCCTTCTCTGGACCTGCTCCAGCTGCTCAATGTCCTGAAGGTGTAGGCACACCAGTGGTACAGGGGCACTGTACCAGATGGCACAGGGGCACCATCACTTCCCTGCTCCTGCTGGCCACGCCACTGCAGAGATAAAGTCGGCTTCAAGGATGTCTTCCTAGGCTCTCCCTTAAACTCATCAGCAGAGAGGTCATCACTCATAGAATGGTTTGACTTGGAAGAGGCCTTAAAGGTCATCCAGTTCCAATCCCCCTGCAGGGACACCTCCCACTAGCCCACCTGGCCTTGAACACCTCCAGGGAGGTCGTGGAGCACCAAATGTCATCAAAGATCACATTCTGTGACTCTGTGCTCTACAACCTCCCTGGAGGTGTTCAGAACCAGGCTGGATGAGACCCTGAGCCACCTGTTCTACTGGGAGGTGTCCCCTGCCCATGGAACTGGCTGAGCTTTGAGGTCTCTTCCAACCTAAACCATTCTATGATTCTATGACCTTAAAGGTCTCTTCCATCCTCAGCAGCTCTCTGCTTCCATGCAATGTGGTTTGGGTGAATTTACAAAGGCCTTTAAAGCCAGTGGCACACAACACCCAAATGCTTCCCTTGCCACTGCTTCCTACTGCAAGGCTGCATCTAGCCCTGTGAACAACTCCCCCCCAGCCTGCAGCTGCTTCCTGCTCACCACCCCCTGCCCTGAGCCCTTCACAGCTCTGCCTGCTCCTGCTCAAGCCCTGGAGTTTGAACCCAACCCGAGGCAAGGGCCATGAGGAAGGCTTGCTGCGGTCACCATGGCAACCAAGGCCTGCAGCTGAACCAGGAATCAGCCCCAGAAATGCCAAACTGGCTTGACCCACTTTGACAAAACCACAATAGTCATAACTACTGCTTTGGCAGCCTCAGTGCCCATGCAGGGCACTCAGGACCCCCTGTGGCAGAGCTTTCAGCACAGGCAGCAGAGCAGAACACAACCCAGCCCACCTAAGCCCCTTGCTGCAGGGTCAAAAGCCTGCATGGAAAGCAAAGAAGGCAGAGGATGCCTTCCTGCTGCATGCTCACTTGCAGCCCAGCATGGGCACTGGCAGCCCAGAGAGCCACTCCAACCCTGGGCTGCATCCACAGCAGTGTGGGCAGAGGTGGAGAGAGGAGATCCTGCCCTCTGCTCTGCTCAGACCTCACCCACAGGGCTGGGGACAGCTATGAGGACCTCAACACAAGAAGGACCAGGAGCTGCTTGCGAGGGTCCTCAGGAGGCTGCAAGGATGCTCAGAGGATGGAGGACCTCTGTGGGGTCTGAGGGGCTGTGCAGCCTGGAGAAGAGAAGGCTGCAGGGAGACCTTAGAGCTACCTGCCAGTACCTGAAGGGAGCTACAGGAGGGACTTGTGACAAGGGCTGGGAGTGCCAGGAGGAGGGAGAATGGCTTTGAGGTGGGAGAGGGGAGAGGGAGAGTGGAGATGAGGAAGAAATTGTTCAGAGTGAGTGTGGGGAGAGACTGGCACAGGTTGCCCAGGGAGGTTGTGGAGCAGAGAGAGGGAGGGTGAGGAGAGACTGGCACAGGTTGCCCAGGGAGGTTGTGGATGTGGCTCCAGGCAGATCTCAGAGCTGCATTTCAGTGTCTGAAGGGGGCTACAGGAAGGCTGGGGAGGGGCTCTTCAGAAGGGCCTGTGGTGACAATGGTCTGAAGCTGGAGCAGGGCAGATTTAGGTTGGATATGAGCTCTGGAGTCCTAAAGACAGGAAGGACATGGAGCTGCTGGAGCAGGTCCCCAGGGTGGGCCACAAAGATGGTCAGAGGGCTGGAGAACCTCTCCTACAAGGCTGGGAGAGTTGGGGTTGTTCAGCCTGGAGAAGAGAATCATAGAATCATAGAATGGTTTAGGTTGGAAGGGACCTCAAGGATCATCCAGCTCCAACCCCCCGAGAAGGCTCTGACATAATCACTCTGCCTGACTCTGACCCTGCACCACTTCTCTCCCACACTACTCATGCCTCAGTAGCCAGCAGCCACAACAGCTTGCCTGGGGCAGGCATTAGATCCCATTCTGTGCTTCTGTGCTTCACAACCTCCCTGGGCAACCTGTGCCAGTGTCTCACCAGAAGCCGTCTCAAAGCTTAGTTCTCCATTACTCTGCTCCAGATGCTCCAAGAGTCAATCTGCTGAAGCTGCTGACACCTCCCTGCAGCCCACAGCACCTACCTGATGTTTAACTCTCCAAGGTTCACAAGGAGGTTGCTAAGCACTTCCTAACATTTGGGACAAAGATGCTCAGAGGGCTGGAGAACCTCTCAGGATCACAGCTCAGAATGGTTGGAAGGGACCCAAGGAGCTCATCCAGTCCAAGCCCCTCCCAGGGCAGGACCATCCAGTCCAGCTCAGGGCACACAGGAACACATCCAGACAGGCCTGGAAAGGCTCCACAGAAGGAGACTCCACAACCTCTCTGGGCAGCCTGTGCCAGGGCTCTGGGACCCTTCCAGGCAAGAAGTTCCCCCTTGTGATGAGCTGCAACCTGCTGTGCTGCAGCTTCCATCCATTGCTGCTTGTCCTACCCCAGGGAGCAGTGAGCAGAGCCTGTCCCCCCCTCCTGACCCCCAGCCCTCAGAGAGTTACAGACATTGATTCAATCCCCTCTCAGTCTTCTCTGCTCCAGATCAAGCAGCCCCAGGGCCCTCAGCCTCTCCTCACCAGGCACTGCTCCAGTCCCCTCAGCATCCTCAGAGCCCTCCTTGGACCCTCTCCAGCAGATCCCTGTCCCTCTGCAACTGGGGAGCCCAAAACTGAAGGCAATGCTCAAGATGAGGTCTCAGCAGGGCAAAGTAGAGGGGCAGGAGAACCTCCCTGGATCTGCTGGACACACTCTGCTGAATGCCCCCCAAGACCCCACTGCTTCTGTGAGCCTGGCCTTGAACATCTCCAGGGAGGTTGGCAAGCAAAGAATGTGATCAAAGATCACATTCTGTGCTCCTCAACCTCCCTGGAGGTGTTCAAGGCCAGGCTGGATGAGACCTTGAGCAACCTGTGCTGGTGGGAGGTGTCCCTGCCCATGGCAGGGAGGTTGGAACTGGTTGAGCTTCCAGATCCATGCCATGACTTATGTCCCCAAAGCAGCAAAGACCTTCAGGCCACCTTAGCTCTCTATGTCTGAAGGCTATGAGTTGTGCAAGCAAAGTCCAGCCTGTGCTTAGAGGCTCTCCTAAACAAGAACAAAGAGACAGAGCTCTACTGATGAAGGCTTGAACAGAGCAGAAAGAGCCACAGGGTCAAGGCAGCAGTTCAGGGCTGGCTGTGGCACAAAAGGAGTTAATTCTCCTCAGCAGCAGCCTGTGGCAGGGTTAATTGGACGCCTACAAAGACATTTTTCTGTGATACAGCTTCTGACATCAGTGGAAAAAAAGATGAGATTCAGAAGCTCATTATGCAGTCAGCCAAACAGCAAGCAGATGGCAACGACTTCTGAACATCACCAACCTACACTGCCTCCAAACTGATCACCCAGGAATGATAAAGCTCCAGAGAGCCTCCAGAGATTCCTTGGGCCTGCCACTGCTGCACAAGCAACAGCAAAACTGCACCTCCCAGTGACCAAAATAACCCAACCAAAAAGACAAGAAAGCAACCAGCTGGAATGAAGATGAGCCAAGCTCAGGACGTTCAACGAGGCCAAGTGTAAAGTCCTGCACCTGGGTGGGTGCAGTCTCAAGCACAGCTCCAGGCTGGGTGGGGAATGGCTGAGAGCAGCCCTGAGGAACAGGACCTGGGGGTCTGGGGTGAGGAGAAGCTCAACATGAGCCTGCAGTGTGAGTGCAGCCCAGACAGCAACCCTGTGCTGGGCTGCAGCAAGAGCAGTGTGGGCAGCAGGGCAAGGGAGGGGATTCTGCCCCTTGGCTCTGCTCTCCTCAGACCCCACCTGCAGTCCTGGGTGCAGTTNGATGTGAGGAAGGAGTTGTTTGCAGTGAGGGTGGTGAGACTCTGGCACAGGTTTCCCAGGGAGGTTGTGGAGCACAGAATCCCTGAACATCTCCAGGGAGGTTGTGGAGCACAGAAGCACAGGATGTGATCAAAGATCAAAGATTCCATTCTGTGCTTCTGTGCTCCACAACCTTCCTGGAGGTGTTCAGGACCAGGCTGGATGTGACCTTGACCAACCTGTTCTAGTGGGAGCTGTCCCTACCTATGGCAAGGGGTTGGAACTGGCTGAGCTTTGAGGTCTCTTCCATCCTAAACCATTCTGTGATTCTAAGATCCAGAGGCACTTGTGAGGCTGCAGAGAAACTCAGCAACTTCATGTTCTTGGAGAAGCACAGCAGGAACAGAACAGCCTCTGCATGCCTCCTAAACTGCTTTTAACTGAATGGTCACAGCATGGCTGAAAGCATCTGGTTGGAAGCAGCCCTGAAGGTCATCTTGTTCAACCTCTCTGCAGTCAGCAGGGACAGAGAATCACAGAATGGGTTGGGTTGGAAGGGAGCTCAAAGCTCAGCCAGTTCCAACCCCCCTGCCACGGGCAGGGACACCTCCCACCAGCACAGGTTGCTCAGGGCCTCATCCAACCTGGCCTTGAACACCTCCAGGGAGGTTGGGGAGCACAAAAGCACAGAATGGGATCAAAGATTGTGCTATTGTGGTCCCCATCCTCCCTGGAGGTGTTCAGGGGTTCTGTGCTCTACCCCTCCCTGGGCAGCCTGTGCCAGTCTCTCCCCATCCTCACTTTCTTCCTCATCTCCAGTCTCAATCTCCCCTCCTCAAGCCCCAATCCTTTGCCCCTTGTCCTATCACTACCAGCCCTTGTCAAAAGTCCCTCCTCAGCCTTCTTGTTGATTTAGGAAGTGGAAGGATGCTCTAAAGCCTCCTTGGAGCCTTCTCTTCTCCAACTAGATCAGCTTGCTCAGGGCCACATCAAGTCTGATCTTGAATGTCACCAGAGATGTGGCCTCAACCACCTCTCTGGGCAACCTGTTCCAGTGTTTCACCACTCTGCTTGTGCAGAACTTCCTCCTTCCAACCTAAATCTCTCCTGCTCCAGTTTCAAACCATTGTCCCCTGTCCTTTTGCTAGGATGCCCCTGCCCATGGCATGGGGGCTGGAACTAGAGGATCCCTGTGGTCCCTTCCAACCCTGATTCTATGATTCTAAGCCTTTCTAAACAGCCCCTCCCCAGCCTTCCTGTAGGTCTCCCTCAGGATACTGAAATGCTGCTCTGAGGTCTCCCTGGAGCTTTCTCCACCCCAACTCTCCCAGCCTGACCTCATAGGAGAGGTGCTCAGGTCGATGCCTGTCGCAGACTCACTCTGATGATCTCCATGTTTCACAGGATGCTGTCCCCCTCCTCTGACAGTCACCCACCTGCTCCATGGGCATGAGAGGAAATTAATGCAATTACTCTGCTTGAGGGGATTAGCAAATCACTGCCAGCCCCGGGAAGGAATTTGCCTTCTGCCCACAAGCAGCCCTGCGAGGTTGGTCCAATGCATTATTAACAATGCCATTGTCTTCCTCTGAATCATCTGATGCTGGTTACCACTGGAGACAGACAACCAGCTCTGATGGACAACTGGGCTGAGGTCCTACAGAAACTCCCACTGTGCTGTCCTGGCAACAATCACCCTGCTGCTCCCTCCCCACTTGCACAAAACCCCAGGGAAAAGAAAGAAGGAAGGAAAGGGAGAAGGAGAGAGAGAGAGAAGGAGAGAGAGAGAGAGAGAA
>WAAF01015968.1:84952-97900 GCA_013400475.1 Tricholaema leucomelas
ACCTTACACTTGGCCTTGTTGAATGTAATGAATTTCCTGCCTCTGGAAGCCTCAGCCCTTGGCACCTCTTCCTCCTGTCAGTTAAACACAGGCTTGTCTCTAGCATTGCATGACAGGAATGATGCAAGAGAGCTGTTGCTGCACTGAAGATTAAACAACTGAGCCTTCCTTGCCCCCTGCTCTGCCCCCAGCTAATTTGGTGCCTCTCACTCTGTGCAGATATGGACTTCTGTTTTCCTTTCCTGTGACCAAACCTTTGCTACTCCTAAATCTATTCCTCCTTCCACACTCAATCCCTTTTTATTCAACTCATTTTCCTTCTTCCAGTTCCAAGGTCTGAAATTAGCTCTGGTCAAGTCACATTCTCCCCCACCCTGGTATTCCAAGTGGTTAGAAAGTGATGCCAAATATAACCCCCAAATACATATCTGTATTGAGACCAAAGCAAATTCTTCCCCCTCTGCTTCTCTGCCATAGGCATAGAGCAGCTCTGACACGGGCAGAGGCTGCCCAGGGAGGTGGTGGAGTCCCCATCCCTGGAGGTGTACAAGAACCCTGTGGCCATGGCACTGTGGGACAGGGTTTAGTGGCCACAGGGTGAGGTTGGGCTGGAGTGGATGATTCAGAGATTTCAAGAGTGGGTTGGGTTGGAAAGGACCTCAAAGCTCAGCCAGGTCCAACCCCCCCTGCCATGGGCAGGGACACCTCCCAGCAGCACAGGTTGCTCAAGGGCTCATCCAACCTGATCCTGAACACCTTCAGGGAGGTTGTGGAGCACAGAGTCACAGAATGTGACATCCAGGAGGATGCTCAGAGGGCTGCAGCTGCTCTGCTATGGGGACAGGCTGAGGGAGTTGTGGCTGTTCAGTCTGGAGAGAAGGCTCCAGGGAGATCTCATTGTAGCCTTCTAGAGTCTGAAGAGGGCTACAAGAAAGCTGGGGAGGGACTTTTTAGGCTGTCAGGGAGTGATAGGACTGGGAGGGAATGGAGTAAAACCAGAAGTGAGGAGATTCAGACTGGATGTTTGGAAGAAGCTCTTCAGAATGAGAGTGGTGAGAGACTGAAACAGGTTGGCCAGGGAGGTGGTGGAAGCCTCATCTCTGAGGGTCTTTAAGGCCAGGCTGGATGAGGCTCTGAGCAACCTGATATAGTGTGAGGTGTCCCTGCCCCAGGAGGCTGGAGCTGGATGATCCTTGAGGTTCCTTCCATCCCTGACCCTCTATGATTCTGAGTTCCAGAAGGAACAGAGGAGCCTCTGGTTTATGAGCCTCTTGTTTTGGTCTCCACATCTCCTGCATTACAGAGTTACAGAATTCCTTTTCACCAGGATCCAAACACTGAAATTAGCATTTCCCAATCCCAACAAATATCAATCCCAATAAGCAAGGTCGTGGAGCTGCACTTGGAACCAGAGCTGAAATCAGAGGCATGCAGGGCAAGGGTGGAGCAGGGAGAGCAGGTGCTTGGTGGAGCAAAGGAACACCACTAACTAGGTTAGAAGAGAGAGCCAGCAGGAGCCCTGCTCCCAAAGGGGACTTCAGCTGGCAAATGTGATTAAACAACAGAGATCTTGACCACCTCACAGCGATTCTGTCGGTGCTGCTCTGAGGAGCAACCCCAGGCACCGGCACAGTGGAAGCAGCTCCTTGCAGTGCTGGTGGACAGCAAAGCATCCATGGCACAGCAATGTGCCCTTGTGGCCAAGAGTGCCAATGGCATCCAGAGCGTGTCCAGCAGGCCTAGGGAGGTTCTCCTGCCCTTCGGCTCTGCCCTGGTGAGGGCACATCTGGAGCAGTGTGTCCAGTTCTGAGCTCCCCGGCTCAAGAGGGACAGTGTCCAAGGGACACCATGAGGATGCTGAAGGGAGTGGAACACCTGTGTGAGGAGGGAAGGCTGAGAGCCCTGGGGCTGGTCTTACAGCAAACTTTACAGCTCTGTGGCTGCCTCAGGACCTGGTGGCTCTATGAGGGACACAAAACACCACTGCAGCCCTGCTCGTGGATGTCTTCATGCCAGCAGGTCGAGGGAGGTTCTCCTCCCCCTCTACTCTGCCCTGGTGAGAGCACATCTGGAGCAGTGTGCCCAGTTCTGGGCTCCCCACTTCAGGAGGGACAGGGAACTGCTGGAGAGAGCCCAGCAGAGGCTAGGAGGATGCTGAAGGGACTGAAAGATGTGTGTGAGGAGGAGAGGCTGAGAGCCCTGGGGCTGGTTAGCCTGGAGAAGGGAAGGCTGAGAGGAGGTTTTATGGATCTTTACAGCTCTCTGAGGGGTGAGGGGCAAGAAGCAGGGGCCAGGCTCTTGTCAGTGCTGTCCTGTGCTAGGACAAGGGGCAAGGGACACAAACTGGGACCCAGGAGGCTCCACCTCAACAAGAGAAGAAACTTCTGTGCTGTGAGGGTGCAGGAGGCCTGGAGCAGGCTGCCCAGAGAGGTTGTGGAGTCTCCTTCTCTGGAGTGTCTCAAAACCTACCTGGATGTGTTCCTGTGTGCCCTGCCCTGGGTGACCCTGCTCTGGCAGGGAGGTTGGGCTGGATGCTCTCTGGAAGTCACTTCCAACCCCTCCTACTCTGTGATTCTTACATCATGAGCCACATCATGAGCCACAAGATCATCCATGGCAAAATTTGGCTCCTTCAGACCTTGCCCATGCCCACTTGCTGAGCAGGGCAGAGCATCCCTGACCAAACAGAACCTTGAAGCATGTTGAGTGTTTCCATTTGGCACAGGCAGGTTGCATCCTGTGCTTACAGCCTGTGGAACACAGCTCAGCATCCCCCCTTGGGCACTCAGAATCATAGGATCAAAGGATCAAGCAGGTTGGAAGAGAGCTCCAAGCACATCCAGTCCAAACTAGCCCCCAGCCCTGCCCAACCAACCAGACCATGGCACTAAGTGCCCCAGCCAGGCTTGGCTTCAACACCTCCAGCCACGGCCACTCCACCACCTCCCTGGGCAGCCCATTCCAGTGCCAATCACTCTCTCTGCCAACAGCTTCCTCCTCACATCCAGCCTGACCCTGCCCTGGCACAGCTTCAGGCTGTGTCCCCTCTCTCTGTTATAAACATTGCTCAGATCCCCTCTCAGTCTTCTCTTCACCAGACCAAGCAGCCCCAGGGCCCTCAGCCTTTCCTCACAGGGCACTGCTCCAGCCCCTTCACCATCTTCATAGCCCTCCCTTGGACTCTCTCCAGCAGATCCCTGTCCCTCCTGAATTGGGGGAGCCCAAAACTGAACACAATATTGCAGGTGAGGTCTCAGCAAGGCAGAGCAGAGGGCAGCTGCTGCTCAGGGGTCATTTTTACCAACCTGGCTTTGAGTCTTGAAAGTCATCGAGGCCTCCATTAAGCAGGAAGAGTTTCTCAAGCCTTAAGTCATCTCCCACTTCAAAGAAGAGCTAAGTGCAGGCTTGTCACAGGAGGGAGAAGGCAGAGATGAAGCTTTGCCTCATTCTGCAGGCAGAGAAACTGTGACACAGCTGCCCAGTGACAGAGCCTGGCACACAGCTGACCTCTCCCTGCCAGCTCCAACAGCCAGGACCTTCCTTCTCATGTGAAGGGACCAGCCAGCTAAAGAGCACTCAGCAGCCTCAGCCCCACACTTGAGCTCTGGGAGAGAAAAGAGACTCTCTGCAGCCTCATCTCAGCTGCATTTGTGCCCTTCCACACTTTCTCCCTCTGCATACCTGAGGAAAAGAATCTCTGGAGAAGCCTAATTGCAGCCTCCTTCAGCTCAGCTTAAGGGCCCTGGGCAAGCAGTGGGTGCAGAAGCCACAGGATGCACTGGGTTGGGAGAGACCCTTCAAAGGTCATCTTGCCCAACCCCCCCTGCAGTCAGCAGGTTGCTCAGGGCCACATCAAGTCTGACCTTGAAGGTCTCCAGGGATGAGACCTCCACCACCTCTCTGAACAACCTATTCCAGTGTTCCACCCTCCTCATTGTGCAGAGCTTCCTCCTGATGTCCAACCTAAATCTGCCCTGCTCCAGGCCCAAAGCATTGCCTCTCATCTCACCACTCCAAGCCCTTCTAAAGAGTCCCTCCTCAGCCTTCCTGTAGCTCCTCCTCAGAGCTTCCAGAAGAGTTTCAAGCAGTTTGCCCTTCACTTGACATTTAAAGTGGCCACTGAAGGACGAGACAAAGAGCAAAGTGGTTTCACCATTTGATAATGTAGGAAAGGCAACTTAGGGCAAAGCAAATGATTGGGATCCAATTAGCCAAAGTAATAAGGAGAGATCTGAAGGAGAGATTCTGAGCCTTGGCAGCAAACTGGGAAGGGCAGCATCTCGATGGCTAAAGTCAAAAGAACTCTGTCCAGTTACCATCAGAGAGGTTTTAGTAGGTGCAGGCAGAGGATAAAATTAGGGATGGTTATCCAGAGAGAGAAATTAGGGATGGTTATCCAGAGAGGGAAATTAGGGATGGTTATCCAGAGAGGGAAATTAGGGATGGTTATCCAGAGAGAGAAATTAGGGATGGTAATCCAGTAGGAGAAATTAGGGATGGTTATCCAGAGAGAGAAATTAGGGATGGTTATTCAGAGAGAGAAATTAGGGATGGTTATCCAGAGAGAGAAATTAGGGATGGTTATCCAGTAGGAG
Source organism: Tricholaema leucomelas (assembly GCA_013400475.1). NCBI lineage: Eukaryota > Metazoa > Chordata > Aves > Piciformes > Lybiidae > Tricholaema lacrymosa > Tricholaema leucomelas. The sequence continues at coordinate 89,548 of WAAF01015968.1, forward strand.
AAATTAGGGATGGTTATCCAGAGAGAGAAATTAGGGATGGTAATCCAGAGAGGGAAATTAGGGATGGTTATCCAGAGAGGGAAATTAGGGATGGTTATCCAGAGAGAGAAATTAGGGATGGTTATCCAGAGAGGGAAATTAGGGATGGTTATCCAGAGAGAGAAATTAGGGATGGTTATCCAGAGAGGGAAATTAGGGATGGTTATCCAGCTTTAAACCAAACCCTGATGCCAAAAGCACAGAATGAAGCAGGTTGGAAAACAACTTTGAGCTCATCGAGTCCAACCTATCCTCTGACACCTTCTGGTGCACTAACCCCTGGCACTAAGTGCCTCATGCAGCCTCCTCCTAAACACCTCCAGCCATGGGGCCTCAACCACCTCCCTGGGCAACCCATTCCAGCCTCTCACCACTCTCCTGCTCAACAACTTCCTCCTCACCTCCAGCCTCACTCTCCCCACCTCCAGCTTTGCTCCATTCCTCCCACTCCTGCCACTCCCTCACAGCCTCAAAAGTCCCTCCCCAGCTTTTTTGTAGCCCCCTTCAGATCCTGGCAGGCCACAAGAAGGTCACCTGGGAGCCTCCTCTGCTCCAGCCTGCACAGCCCCAACTCTTTCAGTCTGTGCTCACAGCAGAGCTGCTGCAGCCCTCTCAGCATCCTCCTGGCCCTGCTCTGGACACTCTCCAGCATCTCCACAGCCCTCTTGTCCCAGGGGCTCCAGAGCTGGATGCAGGACTCCAGGTGGGGTCTCAGCAGAGCAGAGCAGAGGAGAGGAGGAGAATCCCCTCCCTGGCCCTGCTGGCCACACTTCTGCTGCTGCAGCCCAGGCTCTGGTTGCTCTCTGGGCTGCAAGTGCACACTGCTGGCTCCTGTGGAGCTTCTCCTCCAGCAGCACTCCCAAGTCCTCAGGGCTGCTCTCCAGCCTGGCACTGCCCAGCTTGGATTGGTGCTTGGCATTGCTTGATCAGGCTGCCCAGAGCCTCATCCAGCCTGGCCTTAAACACCTCCAGGGATGAGGCTTCCACCACTTCCCTGGGCAACCTGTTCCACTAGACCATGGAGGTTAAGGTCTCGTCCAGCCTGGCACTGAACACCTCTAGCTTGGAGCCTCTACATCTTCTCACCACCCTCATGGGGAAGAATTACTTCCTAAAGTCTCCACCTAAATCCATCTTCTTCCAGTGTGAAGCCATCACCCCTCACCCTGTCCCCACAAGGACCTTTCAATCCCTCTCCAGCTCTCTTGCTGCCCCCTTCAAATCCTGGCAGGCTGCTCTGAAGCCTGCTAAACCATGGGAGCCCTCCCCTGGGTCTGCTCATAGAAGAGGTTCTGCAGCATCCTCTTCACAGCCTCCTCTGGGCCCACTCTGGCAGTTCCACCCACTTCTTGAGTTGGGTCACAGTGCTCCTGGTGGGGGTCTCATGAGAGTAGAGGAGGAAAATCCCCTCCCTCAACCTGCTGGCCAGGCTCAGGTGGAACCTTCAGGGTATTCTGGATGCATGGAGAGAGCTGAGATCTCTTCCTAGCACCCTGGCAGCAGCCAGGAACCTTCTGAGTCCTCAGATCCATTTGCAGAATAGAGGAGGAGTGAAAGCCTCTTCCTCCCAAAACCTCAGAACCAATTTTCTATGCATGTGGGTCACCTTTGACAGGTCCTAGCAGAGGATTATCACCACCTATTTTCCTCCTTCTGAATCAGAACACGAAGAAGAGAGGTGGAGACAAGAGAAGAATGGATGAAAACAGAGGAGGGAAGAGCAGCAAAGCCACATCTGAACCTGTGATGTGAAGGTCAAACAGCTCCATCTGCACAAGAGGACAATTATGTAACTGAAGTGGAACTGAAAGGCAGCACAGCTGGGGAAGGGTCTGGAGAACAGGGCTGGGGAGGAGCAGATGAGGGATCTGGGGGGTGCTTAGTCTGGAGAAGAGACCTCATTGCTCTCTGCAGCTCCCTGCAAGGAGGTGGCAGTGAGGTAGGGGTTGGGCTGTGCTCCCTAGTCTCAGGTGAAAGAAAGAGAGGAACTGGCCTGAAGTTGTGCCAGGGCAGGGTTAGGTTGGAGATGAGGAAGAGTTTCTTTGCTGCAAGAGTGGTCAGGGCTTGGCACAGGCTGCCCAGGCAGGTGGTGGAGTCCCCATCCCTGGAGGTGTCCAAGAACCCTGTGGCCATGGCACTTGGGGCCATAGTTCAGTGGCCACAGTGGGGTTGGGTTGCTGGACTCAGCGAGGCCATTTGCAAGCCAAACCACTCTGCCACCCTCTGATTTGCTCCCCTGCCAGGGTAAGTGAGGAGGAGCTGCACTGGCAATGCCTCTGCTGTTTGCAGGGCACCAGAACCAAGCTCATTTCCCCACCCACAGGCAGCTCTCTACCTTGCTGCAGTGCTGATGTGAAACTGGAAGTGTCTTAACTGGCTTCAGCTTCGCAGGGTGGAACCCAGGAGGCAAGAACCTCAACCCCAACCCATTTGTCACTTTGCAGGCCCAGGGTCTGCAGGCAGAATGCAGCCCTCCTGCCTCTTTACCAGTCACTTCTTCTTTTAGACTTCAAAGAAGTGGCAAGGCCAACTGGAAGGCCACAGCTAACAGGACTTGCTCAGCAAGTTTGCTGCTGACACCAAGCTGGGAGGCTTGGCTGATCCAGCTGCAGGCTGTGCTGCCATCCAGAGAGACCTGGGCAGACAGAGCTGGGCACAGACACCTGGGCAGACAGAGCTGGGCACAGACACTTGGCCAGACAGAGCTGGGCACAGAGGAACCAAATGAGGTCCAACAAGGCCAAGCGCAGAGTCCTGCACCTGGGCAGGAAGAATAAACTGCAGCAGCAGAGGCTGGGAGGTGACTGCTGGAGAGCAGCCCCAAGGAGAGGGAGCTGAGAGTGCAGGGGAGGACATCCCTGGCACAGCAATGTGCCCTGGGGGCCAGGAGGCCAATGGGGTCCTGGGGGGCATTCAGCAGAGTGTGTCCAGCAGAGCCAGGGAGGTTCTCCTGCCCCTCTGCTCTGCCCTGCTGAGACCTCATCTTGAGCACTGCCTGCAGTTTTGGGCTCCCCAGTTGCAGAGGGACAGGAACTGCTGGAGAGGGCCCAAGGGAGGGCTCTGAGGATGCTGAGGGGACTGGAGCAGTGCCTGGTGAGGAGANTAATTGGGTTATCTTTGGGGCTATTTGGTTGGAATGTCTCTAGGGCTACACCTGGAATATTGTGTCCAGTTTTGGGCTCCCCAGTTTTGGGCTCCCCAGTTCAAGAGGGACAAGGAACTGCTGGAGAGGGCACAGCAAAGGGCCACAAAGATGCTGAGGGGATTGGAGCAGCTCTGTGAGGAGGAAATGCTGAGAGAGTTGAGGCCTTTTTGTTTGGGGAAGCAAAAACTGAGGAGGGATCTGATCAATGCTAATTAATACTTCAAGGGTGGCTGTCAGCAGGATGGGACCAGGCTTTGTTCAGTGGTGCCCAGGGGCAGCACAAGGGGCACTGGGCACAAACTGCAGCAGGAGAAGTTCCTTCTGAACATGAGGAAGAGCTTCTTGAAGGGTGGCAGAGCCCTGGAGCAGGCTGCCCAGACAGGTGATGGAGTCTCCATCTCTGGAGTCATTCCAAACCCACCTGGATGTGTTCCTGTGTGCCTTGCTCTAGCTGACCCTGCCTTGGCAGGGGGGGTTTGGGCTGGATGATCATCTCCAGAGGTCCTTTCCAACCCCTCCCACAGAGCCACAGAACCTGCATGTAGAATCCACAGTGAAAATAAAGGCCAAAGGCTCCACCTAGAAATAAATTTGTCATTCAGTTTTCTGCTGAAGTGCCTGGGGGGGAGGGGATAAAAACCCCCAAGCAACCAAGAACCCAACCCTCTGAGTGTTCCAACACCCTGCTTGTCTGAAGGAGGTGTCTATTCTGTGGTTGTGGGGGTGGGATGGGAAGTAGGTAGCTAAAATTAGGAGCTGTTTGATGTCAGGGAGCAGTGGAGATGAACATCAGGCAGCGTCACTGCTGTGTGCTCTGAGCCTGCCTCTTCTGGAGAGCTTTCCAGCTGGAGCAGGCTGATAGGCACCTTCCCCCCCACCCCCCAGTGCTGTGGGCAGTGGCTCAGGGCTTCAAGAGGGGAGGGAGGGGGTTGGGAAGGTGCCCCCCTGGTCACAGGATCACAGCATCCCAGGATGTCAGGGGTGCAGAGGGGAGAAAGAGGGGAGGCAGAGGGGAGGCAGAGGGGAGGCAGAGGGGAGGCAGAGGGGAGGCAGAGGGGAGGCTGAGGGGAGGCAGAGGGGAGGCTCCAGTGCTGGAGGCGCTGGCTGTGTGAGGTGCAAAGCTCACAGCCTGGCTCCCTCTGGTCCCCAGGGGTCTCTGGGCTAAGGTGGCTCTGAAGTGCAGGCTCCCTCCTGCAGTGCCTGCCACAGCACAGAGCCTGCACCCTGCAGCTCCGTGACAGGATCGCAGAGCTCCTCAGGTTGGAAGGGACCTCGGAGCTCACCTGCTGCAGCCTCCCTGCCAGGGGCAGAGACATCTCTCAGCTGGACTTGGCTGCTCATGGCCTCACCCAGCCTGGCCTTCAACACCCCCAGGCAGGAGGCAGCCACAGCCTCCCTGGGCAGCCTGCTCCAGACTCTCACCACCTCCTACTGAAGGACTCCCTCGGCTCCAGCCTAACCCTGCTCTGCCTCAGCTCCAAACCCTTCCCCCAGCCCTGTCTCCAGACCCCCTCATGCAAAGTCTCTCTGCAGCCTTCCTGCAGGATCCCTTCAGCTACTGCAAGGCAGCTCTGAGGTCCCCCCAGAGCCTTAACCCCAGACACCAGGCCCTGGTGAGCTAAACCTACTCTCATATGATGACAGCAACCTGCTGGGGACTGCAGTGTCCTCTGCCACCAGCAAGCTGCACCACCCCAGTGCCATCTCTGCCACCAGCAAGCTGCACCACACCAGTGCCACTCTGCCACCAGCAATCTGCACCACCCCAATGCCACCTCTGCCACCAGCAAGCTGCACCATCCCAATGCCATCTCTGCCACCAGCAAGCTGCAGCACCCCAGTGCCACCTCTGCCACCAGCAAGCTGCACCACCCCAATGCCATCTCTGCCACCAGCAGGCTGCACCACCCCAATGCCACCTCTGCCACCAGCAGGCTGCAGCACCCCAGTGCCAGCTCTGGCCCCAGCAGGCTGCAGCACAGCAGGAGGGTCAGGAGGGTGCTGTGCTGTGCTGCACACCAGGGCCGTGCCTGTCGGCACAGCACAGTCATGTTCTGACGTCCTGAGGCTGCGATGTTCTCCAGCAGGGTTCTGCTGCGGCCTCCCGGTGAGTCCCCAGCGCGCAGCTCGGCTGGGCTGTGCCAGCAGATGGTGATGAGATCACTCCGGGCAGCCCTCGGTGGCTTACTGCAAAGGCTGCCTGGCATCGTGGCAGAGATCAGCACCTTGCCTTGTGCCAGGAGCAGCTTGGGCAGAGGCTCGGAGGGGCCAGAGGTTCCCTGATCAGATGCTCGATGTTCTTTGGTGCAATCTAACGGCACAGAGGGAGCGAGGGGGGAGCTGAAAGCAGGCAAGAGCCAATCCTCCTCCCAACGGGCAGAGCGAGCTGCTCCTGCCGGCAGCATTCCTGTGCCGCTGCCCTCCCTGCTACGGGCAGAAATCCTCTGTCTGAGCGCAGCTCCAGAAGGGAAGCTGCATTAACCCCAGCAGTGCCACCCAGAACTGGCATCTCCACTTCTACAGCAAGGGCAAACAGCTCTGTCTGTCTGCTGCACACCTGCCACGGCCTCTCCTTTAGACAAAGACTGCCCCTGCCAACAGGGCACTTCACTGCCAGCAGCAGAGGCTCCACAGCCCACAGCAAAGGACCCTCTGATGGTCCCAGGATCACAGAACGAAGCAGGTTGGAAAAGACTTCTGAGATCATCGAGTCAACCTATTTCCTAACACCTTCTGATGAACTAAGCCCTGGCACCAAGTGCCTCATGCAGCCTCCTCTGAAACACCTCCAGGGATGGGCACTCCACCACTTCCCCAGGCAGCCCATTCCAGTGCCAATCTCACTTGCTGTGAAGAACTTCTTCCTAACATCCAGCCTGAACCTGCCCTGGCACAGCTTCATAGAACCATAGAATCAGGCAGGTTGGAAGAGAGCTCCAAGCTCCTGCAGCCCAACCTAGCCCCCAGCCCTGCCCAACCAACCAGACCATGGCACTAAGTGCCCCAGCCAGGCTTGGCTTCAACACCTCCAGCCACGGCCACTCCACCACCTCCCTGGGCAGCCCATTCCAGTGCCAATCACTCTCTCTGCCAACAACTTCCTCCTAACATCCAGCCTGACCCTGCTCTGCCACAGCTTCAGGCTGTGTCCCCTTCTTCTGTCCCTGGCTGCCTGGCAGCAGAGCCCAACCCCAGCTGGCTACAGCCTCCCATTGCAGACAGCAATGAGCTCTGCCCTGAGCCTCCTCTCCAGAGGTCCCTCTCAACCCCTTCCATTCTACCCTAACCCAGTTTGCCAAACAGCCAAGAGCTGGGAGCTCTGTGCTCTGTGCTTGGGTCCATGCTCCTCTAGAGCCAGGCCAATCAGTCCAGCAGTGACAAACATAACCACAGACCTGTTTTGGTTGGAAAAGATCTCTAAGCTCATCCAGCCCAACTGCCAACCCAAAATACTTGCAGTACCATCCTCAACTCACCCTTCTGGGCCTGAACATTGCAGGTGGACCTCAAGCAAAAGCCCCTGTAAAGATCCTAGAGGGGGAGCAGGGCAGCTCCTGCAAGGATCCAAAATGCTGCACATTTCTGCCTAGGGAAGCAGGCAGAATCTTGGCTTGTTTGGGCTGCAGAGGAAGGTGAAGGCAGGATGCTGAAGGAGTGGCCCAAGCAGGGTTGGGTTAGCATCAACAGAGGAAGGACATGGACCTGCTGGAGTGGGAACAGAGGAGGCCATAAGGATGATTAGAGGCTGAAAATCCTCTGCTGTGAGGACAGGATGAGGAGGTTGGAGCTGTTCAGTCTGGAGAGACCTTGGAGCAGCCTGCCAGGACCTGAAAGGGGCTACAGAAGAGCTGGGGAGGGACTTTGGGTGAGGGCTGGGAGTGACAGAAGGAGAGACAATGGTGTGGAACTGCAGCCGAGGAGATTTAGGTTGCACATCAGGAGGAAGTTCTGCAGAGTGAGGGTGGTGGAACACTGGGATAGGCTGCCCAGGGATGTGGTTGAGGCCCCATCCATGGATACATCCAAGGTCATGCTTGAGCAGGGCCCTGAGCAGCCTGATGGAGTGTGAGGAGTCCCTGCTGACTGCAGGAGGTTTGCACAGACTGACCTTAGAGGGTCCCTTCCAACCCGATGCATTCTGTGATGTGCTTCTAGGTGAGCCAGGGGAGCTGCTGAGGGCTCTGCTGTCCCCCCAGCAGAAGAGAGGCAGGCAGGGCTGCAGCGTGCCTAGGAACCTGCCAGGAGCCCCAGGGGGAGACAATCAGAGGGAAGAGCTTCACCTGCTGCCCTTACTCATCCAGCACCTGCTGGAGCTCCTCTGGTCCTTCATCCAGCACCTACTGGAGCTCCTTTAGCCCTTACTCATCCAGCACCTGCTGGAGCTCCTCTGGTCCTTCATCCAGCACCTACTGGAGCTCCTTTAGCCCTTACTCATCCAGCACCTGCTGGAGCTCCTCTGGTCCTTCATCCAGCACCTACTGGAGCTCCTTTAGCCCTTACTCATCCAGCACCTGCTGGAGCTCCTCTGGTCCTTCATCCAGCACCTACTGGAGCTCCTTTAGCCCTTACTCATCCAGCACCTGCTGGAGCTCCTCTGGTCCTTCATCCAGCACCTACTGGAGCTCCTTTAGCCCTTACTCATCCAGCACCTGCTGGAGCTCCTCTGGTCCTTCATCCAGCACCTACTGGAGCTCCTCTAGCCCTTACTCTTACAGCACCTACTGAAGCTCCCCTGGTGCTTTATCCAGCACCTGCTGAAGCTCCCCTATCCCTTACGCACACAGCACCTGCTGGAGCTCCCTTAGCCCTTCACCCAGCACCAGCACAGCAGTAATCTTCTTACGTCCCTCTGCCAGCCCTGGGAGCTGCCAGCCTGGCTTGCTTAGCTCTGCACTCGGGCAGAACAAGCAGCCTGGCTCCCCCATGGCCCCTACCAGCTGCTGTGCCCCCAAGCCCTCCAGAAGCACCCAGCCTGGCTCCTGGCTGGGTGCAGCACTCAGTGCAGTGTGTGCCCTGTTCACAGTGCAGACAGGCAGGAGCAGGCTTTGGGAGCATCTGCTCCCCTGCTTGTGCGCTGAGCTATTATGCAACTCCTCAGCCTGGCTGCACACCACAGAGAGCAGCAAATCACTGCAAGAGTTGGGGATTTATTTAAGTCTTTTCTTCCCC
>WAAF01015970.1:0-83430 GCA_013400475.1 Tricholaema leucomelas
TTGGGCTGCATTTTTTTCTCTCTAACCTAACTTGCCATCTCTGATTTATCCACCTGCTTCCTAACGCCCCTGGACAACCCTCCAATCTTCCTTGGGCACAAGGCAACGTCTGGGGCAAAGTAGAGAGGGGTGGGAGAAGGTGGAAGGGTGGTTGGGAGCCCCTCCTGAGGACTCAGGTTTCTGGAAGGGCTGTTGTGTGTCTGTATCACCTTTTCCCTTGTCTATTTCTGTCCATAACTCTATCTACTGTAACTCTCTGCTTGTCTATTGTGCCAGCTGTAAATACAAAGCTTCATTCAATTTCCAGAGCTGCTGAGTCTAGTCTGGCTGAATTCCAAAGTGTAGGGGGGCAGGGAACAGCCAAACCATCACAACTGACCACCCTTTGTGAAGGACATTACCCACCTGGCTTCCTCTCTCAGGCATTTCTTGGAAATTAGCCCATTCAGAACCCTGAGACTGGATTCTCCTGTTGGTTGGACTTGGTTTTCCCAAGAAATACACCCACAGTGCTATTCCTGGAGTCCTGATCAAACAGCTGTGCTTTCCCAGTGAGGCTGGGATCTGATCAAGAAGCCCTGACCAAAACCTTGCCTCGTGCTGGACTGGAAAGAGTCCCCCATTCCCAGTGACAGTTCACCTGCTGCTCTACTTCATCCCATTTTCAGGATGCTGTGTTTGATGGTAAAGTTGGAGGATCACTACTTTGTCTTTGCATATGTAAACCTCCACATCCCTCAGCTCTTAGGAGTGTGTGTCGCCTCTTCTGCTCTCTGGCCAAGGAGAACTCAATCCAGTCCTGCTGTGCACACCTTAGAGAAGCCAGAGGTATGGTCTCCACACCTTGCACTTTATCCTGCCATCAGCCTTGTCTCCAGGAAACTCTTTCCTCCTCGCCTGAGAGGAGACTGCAGTAAGCAATAAGGGATGACATGGAGCTGGACGACATGACCTGAAGAAACTCCACTGCAATGTCTCTTGGGTCAAATATTTTAGCACATACCTTCTTACCTTCATGACTATCATCACTTGTAGCTGTTAACAAGGAAGACTGTCTTGGCACATCAAAGTCTGAGAGCATCTTTGCTGCTGAGTTAATGTGACCAGCATCTAGCTGCAAGAAGACACCCTGCTGATAGTGAACCTACTTTGAAGCTGCCACCAGAGAAGCTTGTGTCCTGTCCTGACAGCCATCACCTATCTTTTGCACTACAGCACACTGACCTGCTGTAGGACTGTTCTCCAAGGCTGGAGAAAAACTTTCCTGCTCTGCTGCACCAATGGGTAGGACCTGCTGGAGGATGCCAGAAGATTAGGAGTGGAAAGGCTTCGTCTGTATCTTGTAGAACAATGGTGCCTGGAATTTCTGGAGGCCTTTGCTCCAACCACCCCTCAAAGCAGGACCAACTCAGAGTTGGCTGCTCTAGTCCAAGGATGGAGATGATGGAGATCCCACAACCTCTTCAAGACTCTGTTCTAGTGTTTGAGGTTCTTCATGGTGAAAAAGTTGTTTTTTTATATCTAGTCCCTCCATCTTATTTTTCTTTCCAAGTGGCTTGTGTCCCTCACAACTCACCCTTTCAGTGTGCAACTCTGAGAAGAGTCTGGCATCGTCCTGCCATCAGGTTGTTCAAGGAAGAAAGGAGATCCTACCCAAATCCTGCTCTTTCTAAGGCAGAACAGACCCAGCTCTCTCAGCCTTTCCTCATGCCATTATGTTTCTAGCTCCTAACCATCTTGGCAGCCTTCTGCTAGGCTCACTCCACTCGGAACAGAAGGTGAGGCAGCCACTCTGTTTAAAAGAGCTACCAAGACTGGTTCCCCTCTGCTCTGGTTTGGTGAGAGCTCACCTGAAGAACTGTGCCTGCTCTGCAGCCCTTGGCACAAGACAGACATGGACCCTCTGCAGCAAGTCCAGAAGAGGGCCATGAAAACTGTCAGACAGATGAATGCCTCTCCTGTGAAGAAAGGCTGAGTTGCGGTTGTTCAGCCTGGAGAAGGCTTCAGGCAGGACCTCAGTACTCAAAGGAGCGCTATAAGGAAAGCTGAGTTTTAGCAGAGCCTGTTGTGGCAGGGCAAGGGGTGATGGTTTTAAACTAAGGGAGGGAGATTTAGACTAGACATAAAGAAAAAATGTTTCAGACTCAGAATGATGTAACAGGCCCAGGCTGCTCAGAGAGGTGGTAGTTGCCCCATCCCTGGGAACATTCAGGTCAGGTTGGACTGGGCTCTGAGCAACCTGATTTAGTTGAAGATGTCCCTTCTGACTGTATGGGGGTTTGGACTGGATGATTTTACAGGTCCCTCCCAACCCCAAGCATTCTATGGTTCTGTGAGTGCACATGAGCAAAGCTGCCATGGAGTTGGCTGAACCTGGATCAAAAGGATCCTGTTTACCTCCAGCAAGCTCTGAAGCCTGCCTGTGTTCTTCACTTCCTCGTATTGCCTGTCCTTAAATCCAGTTTGGCTGGATTATTCTGGGTAACAATATGGATTTGGAAGGCAATAAATACCCTTGCTTTGCACAGAGGCCCTACACAGACTACAGAGAAGGAGAGCCAGAAGGGGAAACGATCTACCAGCTCCCATTTGCAGAGGCAGAAACCAACCCCTTCAAGTCCATCTCTGTTCCTGTGCCCATCAACAGCTAAGTGGAACTTGAGGGTTTGTCTTCACTGTAAACTGGTGAGGTTTCAAACCAGCAGGAACACTGGCACTGAGACACCCTCAGGGCAGACAGTGTCACAGAGTGGTGAGGGCTGGCAGGGACCTCTGAAGATCATCTAGTGCAACCCCCCTGTTAGAGAAGGATCACCTAGAGTAAGTCACACAGGAACACATCCAAGTGAGCTTGGAATGCTTCCAGAGAATGAGACTCCACAACCTCTCTGGGCAGCCTGTTCCAGTGCTCCACCACTCTCTAATGGAAGGAGTCTTTCTTTCTGTTTACATGGAACCTCCTGTGTTCCACTTTGTGTCCACTGCCCCATGTCCTCTCCCTGGACACCAGCAAGAAGAGTCTGGCTCCATCCTCCTGATGCTCACTCTTTAGATATTTGTATCACCCAACCTGGAGAGCAGCAATGTTCCTGCATCCCAGTGATGCTGCAAACACTGCAAGAATTAGCAAAGATGCCATCTCCACCTTGCTACAGCAAGGTTACAACCATGCATTAGAAGTTCCCAGGTTCCCTTGTAACCAGGAATGCAGCCATATGTCCTCTCAGACAGCAGCTTGGAGCAGACACATGCTGGTGGGCTGAGGAGCAGTACTGGCATCCAGCTCGTTACTGTGCTCATGTGTGTCCTGCCCCATGCTAGATCATAGCTCTCTACAGCTCCCTGAAAAGAGGTTGCAGTGAGGTGGGGATCAATCTCTCCTCCTTAGAATCAGGTGATGGAAGGAGAGGAAATGGCCTGGAATTGTGCCAGGGGAGGTTTAAGTTGGAGACTAGGAAAAAATTCCTGCAAGAGTGGTCAGGCATTGGACCCAGGGAGGTGGTGGAGTCACTGTCCCCAGAGGTGTTAAAAACACACATGGTTTAGAGGGCATGGCAGTGTTGGGTTGATAGTTGGACTTGATGACCCTAGAGGTCTTCACCAACCTTAATGACTCTATGATTTTAGGCACATCCCAACCAGGTCCTTACAGCAATGAAGAGTAGTGACAATGCCTCCTCTGCCTGTGTGGCTTTCTGGTGATCTCACAACTCCTGAGGACATAGAGGGCATACCCTACAGCTTGCCTATGCTCCTGCAGCCAAGCAGTGCATGGCATGGCACAGAGCAAGGCCCAGTGTCCACCACAAAAGCCTGCTCTCCTGAGGAGCTCTGCAATGATGTGGGAGGCAGGAAACAGTCTCCCTTAGGCTTAGGAATTTGGGAATTTTTAATCTCTCCCATCTCCTGGTTTTAAACTTTTAAAATGCAGTAATTTGTGAAACAAAACAAAAAGCCACCAGGTACAGGGAAAAGAAACAACTCAAACCCCATGTTTGGCTAACCTAAAAGTAGAAAATGCCACATCTCCTCTCTTTACTGCTCTGTCTCAGACCATGCTGAACTTCCTTAGGAGGAAGTTCTTCACAGTGAGGGTGGTGAGACACTGGCACAGGTTGCCCAGGGAGGTTGTGGCTGCTTCCTCCCTGGAGGTGTTTAAGGCCAGGCTGGATGAGGCCTTGAGCAGCCTGCTCTAGTGGGAGGTGTCCCTGCCTATGGCAGGGGGTTGGAGCTGGATGATCCTTGAGGTCCCTTCCAGCCTACACCATTCTATGATTCTATGCTCTAAACCACGTCTCAGAACGTGGTTACCACAGTGGTATCAGTGCACCACAGAATCACAGAACTGCTTTGGTTGGAAGACATCTTTAAGATAACTGAGTCCAACCATCAACCTAACACCACCATGGCCATTAAAGCATGTCCCAGAGTGCCATGGCTACACACTTCTTAAACACCTCCAGGGATGGTGATTCCACCACCTCCCTGGGCAGCCAGATCCAATGCCTGACCACTCTTGCAGGAAAGGCATTTTTCCTAGCATCCAACATTAAACTTCCCCTGGCACAATCTCAGGCCATTTCCTAGCATTCTATCACCTGATACTTGGGAGAAGAAATGAGCCCCCACTTCACTACAGAGTGAGCAGCCTCTCAGCCTGAGCCTCCTCCTCTGCAGAATGAACACCCCCAGTTCCCTCAGCTGCTCCTCACCAGAGCTGTTCTGCAGACCCTTCACCAGCTCTGTTGCCCTTCTCTGGACATGCTCCAGCACTTCAATCTCTTGCCTGTAGTGAGGGGCCCAAAACTGAACCCATTACTCGAGGTGCAACCTCACCAGCGCTGAGTTCAGGGAAGCAATCAGCTCCCTGCTCCTGCTGGCCACACTATTGCTGGTGCAGGCCAGGATGCTGTTGGCCCTCTTGGCCACCTGGGCACGCTGCTGGCTCTTGTTCAATCGGCTGTCAATCAGCACCCCCAGGTCCTCCTCTGCGGGGCAACTTTCCCACCGCTTTCTACAAGAGTTCTTTCATCATTCCTGTACCTGAGGGTGAGCAGAGGGTACCTGTCTAGAGCCAGAAAGCAAAGGGAGTAGAAAAGCAAAGCAAGCAAGCAAACAAAAGAAGCACCAAACCCAGCCATCACCAAGGTGCTGCCTTTGATTCTTTAATAAGATTTGGTAGTATACAAGCTTTTTTTTTTGATCCTTTTCTTTTTTCTCCCCCCCCCTCCCCTTTCCCCCCTCCCTTTTCTCTCAGATTGTCTGGATGAACATACATGGATTTAAAAAAGGCACAAAATCCATTGCACAGCTTCTCTTTCTGTTGGGGTTTTCTGTTGTTCTTTTTGTTGATGACATTGCCTGTTCATTGTGGTTTCAAGTGTAGGATTTTACAGTACTCTGCAGCATTTACAGCATGGTCTACATACAAGGTAAATCAATGCATGCTTTTTATACAAGGAGACAGCTTTCCAAACCCTCTCTGGGTACTTCTATGTACACAATAATACAGTGGTTTTCTTCTGAAAAAAGCTTTAAATTGGTCTTGCATGCTCAGTATGCCAGAAGAATTAGTGCAAGCATATATTACAGTGTTATTGCAGTACAAAAAAGGGGGGACCTTAGGTTCTTCAGGGATTAGATACAGGAAGAATAAAAAGACTCAAGGAAAACAAGCTTTGGATCCTTTTAGTTCAACTACCTCCTTCAAATGGATCCCTACTCAGTACCTCCTTTAAAGCTATGGCAGGCTGCTTCCCCTCCCTCTCCCTGCTGCCCTGCACCTGAGACTGACTTCCACACCTTCTTCAAACCTTCCATCCCTAGCAATCGATGAGGACTTCTGGCAACTTGAGGAAGCCCTTCTGCTATGCCTCCTAATACTGGAGACCTGCTCGAAGGGGACTTTCCTGAGATCAACTGCTTCAAGTGAACTCAAATCCCAGCAGATGAAGTTTCTCAAGCAAACCAGGGAGCACAACAGGTTACCTACAGCTTTTGTCTCCTCTCAGAAACCCGCATTCAACTCCTGCTTCAGCAGCAGTCGCTCAAACATGGTTTGGATTCTCTCCTGCTTAGCAGCAACAGAAGTCTACCAGGTGACACAAGGTAATGCAAAGGAAGGATATGCTGGTCCCTGAGATTCTTCGTGGGAGCTGGCAACTCTGAGAAGCAGAAATCAAGTTCCCAACACGACGTTAATTGTTCCACAGGGAATGGGAAGAGGCCTTAGTCCCGAGAGATGCAGATGGCATAAGACAGCAGGAGCCATAGTCTGGTCTTCCCTTTAACAGCTTTGATTTGGATGCTATCAGGACCTTAGCATATCCTGTAAGTGACATTATCCTCTGCCAGCATAGACTAAGCTTGTTTTGGACTGGGAGATCTGACAGGATTGACAACAGCAAGTGGTGGGGGGGGGAAAGAAAAAAGAATCCAAGTTTCTGAAGCAGCTCTTTCTTCAAATCAGCATCAGATGAGGTAAAAGTAGCAGGGGTCTTAGAGCTGCCATGCTTGCTTGCAGGATCTCCGTGTTCCAAGATTCAGCACCATAAATGTCAGAGAGATCTTTCCAGCATCTCACCATCACACGCTCCACCGCCTCTCTTCGCTGCTGCTTTGTTGGGGTTTTGGTGGTGGTGGTGGTTGTAACCAGAGCGAATAGGACAGCCCAGTCCTATGCTGGATAAGTGCTCTGCTCCTCCCTGTTTGTGCTTTCAGGTGTCGCTGGGTTTGTGCCAGTTTTCCTAGCGTCTTGGATGGAAGCAATAGCTCTGCGAGGGTGGTATGCCTGCCACCTGGGGGCCCACCTCTGCACCCACCAGCGCCTCTCCAGCAAGAGTCAACGCCAAGCTCCCTGTCTGAGCAGACACTGGGGGACCACTTCATGTTTCTCACTCAGAAGAGACTCAGGAAATGTCAAGCAAAGTGGAAGGAAATGATAACCCAAAAGTCATTCTAGTCTCTAATTGTAAAGGCAATTTAATAGCAGCAAGAAAGAAGGGGGTATGGGGGGGGAGGAGATTCTGAAGGCTAAACATCCTTGTTAGTCATAAAAATAACCAGAAGTCAGCAGTACTGAACAAGAACCTGATCTGGCTTTTTTTCTTTCTTCTTTCTTTTTTGTTCAAGGAAGGATGAAGCTGAAGGGGCAAGAGAAGTCCCATGGAAATCTCCTTACCTGACTTGGTCAGAGGAAATTTGCCATTACTGCGTTTTCACGTTGCCAGATCAATTAATTGCACTGATAAAGAAAGTGAGAAAACTTGTCAGGAGGTGCTGGAGGAAGCCCTGGGGATTCTTTCTGAGGCAAGTGCACTAGATGAGGTAACCAACTCGAAATACTTTGCATATGAAAAAATAAACCCTCCAAACATGAAGTGTTTTTCTTTGCCAACACCAAGAGAACATGCGAGCCAAGGTGAGGGGGGTCTCTCTCAATCCCCAGCTCCTGTGGATAGCAGCTTGTTTCAAAGGTACATTCATTGTAACAGCAGGGTTTGGGTTTTGTCTGTTTTCTTCTTTCCCATAGCAAGAGTCATACAAAGGAGTTGCAACACAGCAAACAATACTTCGAAACACTTCCCAGAAGGGAATTTTTGCACTGTCCCCCAGGACTGGGAGCTGTAGTGACTCAAACACAGAAGACATGGTACAAAAACTGAACCCAAAGGAAGGCAGCGCCGTGACCGTCATCAGCCTTTGCACATCAATGCTGTCACAGTACCCACAACAGGTGCTGGCATACTGAGAAATTCCATCCCAGGTGGCAGCAGCACCTCTCCTGTCACTGCAACACTCTGCCACCAGCTGATGGCAAATAGAGTGGTACTTATTCTACACTGGATTAAAAAAGAGTGGGCAGGACCAGGCTGCCCAAGTCAGACCTGCAGTGTGCAAAGGTGGCCAGATGTGCCATTTGAAACAGACACCATGGGGGTACTTTCTGTAACTGACTGGAGATTTGCTCTTTGCATCAACCTGTTGGGCACTTGCCTGTGTGCAAAGCGGCCCACTGCTGGCACAAGAGATGCTTCTGTAAGGCATGGCCACAGGTGGCTGTTCAGACTCCACGTGTGGGTCATGGACACATACAAACATGCATACAATCAGGAATGGAAGCTCCAGCAAAAAGCATCCCAACACCACCCTGGGGCCAAGAGTGAAATCAGGAAGCACATCTGACTTAACTTTGCTCAGTCTCTCCAGAAACTGGCATCTCTTCCAGTCACTCTGGGGAGGGCTGGCAACTTACAGGAGAAGCAGGTCAAGAAGAAAAGCACCCAAAATTCTCCAGCTGAGAAGTCTCTGGGGTAGCTTATTCACTAGAAACGCCAACAGGAGCCTAGGGGTTTGCAAACCATCCATGACTTTCAAAGTTTCAGACCTTGTCTGCTAGGAAATGCAGTTTTGTTTTCTTCAGCTAGCCTCATGAAGCCTTAGCCCACCTGCCCTAGGTGACCCTGCTTTGTTGGGGGGGGTTGGACTTGATGATCTTCAGAGCTCCCTTCCAACCCCTATCGTTCTATGATCAGTCAGTGCCAAGAAGAACCAAGGAAATAAAGAGGAGCCATCTCCAAATAATTCTTTTGTTTTTCATTTGTTGCCAAAGGAAAACCAGAAAAACAAATAATTAACACAAAAGCTTCCTTTTCCTTAACAGAATGCAATAAAAGAGCCCTTGCTTATTCCATGTCAAAGCTACAGACCAGGCTCAGCTCCAGGTAAAGGTCAAAGAGTGCTGTGATAAATCTCCACTGGCAACCATTAACGAAAGTCATCTAATGCAGCAGTTTTCAATCACAATAAACTAAAGACTTGGCTCAGTGTTATGTGGCTGTAATACAAACGTGAGTGGCCTAAGGAAGAGATGCTAGGCCCACTGGACAGACACCTGGGTTATCTTGTCACCAGTCCCTCCAGATGAGCAGCAGAAAAGTCTCCTGACATTTTCCAGAATAATCCTGTGCCTCTGCCAAGCACTTACAAGTTCCACATGTAGACATCATTAACTGATGGAGGTGTGAGAGGGAAGGGCATTAGAAAACGGGGAAAGGATGGAACACATCTTTCCATGCTAGCTGATCTTCAGTCTCACAGTGCATCCCATTGTTGAGCTACTTCACAATGCAGGACCAGACAAGCAATGCTAAAGATTTTCTTGCCTTGCTTTATATGCATCAGATCACAGCACCAGACTCAAAGAGTGCATTGTAACGTGAGAGAAGCTGTGACGTTCATGGTGATTTGTAGTCAAAGAGATGCCTCAAGGACATTGCATGAGATGCTATTTGGTATAAAGGTCCCACCTGCCAATTTCCAGATGATGAAATAGTATTCTAGCCTCCTAAACTCTCTGCCAGCAAACCCTCACATCTGGCTCCAGCCTGCTGTGTTCTGAAAAGGCTTCATTCGCTGCTGACCTCCTCCGGCGGTCCCCACGTGTCAAACAGCAGGGAGACGACTCACGGGAGGAGATAAAGCACTTGAGGATCTTTTGGGTTAAGAGCCCACAGGAAGGTCTGAGTACTGTGACTATGCAGTGTTGTTTCTGAATAAACTTTGGAAGGGCTAAAGTGAGGTGTTTGCCCCAGGTTTTCATCTGACTGCAGAAGGATTCTACTACAGAACAAATCCTCAGTTCTCTCAGAAGAGGCTGTGATAAAGATGGTACCAAAGCCTGGTGATGCTACTGAAACAAAAGACAAATGAGGTAGTTAAACACTCCAAAGGGAACCCTTTGGAGGAAATGTTTGAAGCACAGAGCAGAGAAATCTCCTAATGGCATTTGGTTTGTTTCTCATCTCAAAGTACCTGCAGCCTAGAGGAGTTAGAAAAGATGTTTGTTAATTGGCTTTAGACTTCGCTTTGGAAAAGACAAGCAGGTCAGCTACTGAAGAGTCACTCAGCCAGAAAGCAGCCTGAAATTGTGCCAAGGGAAGTTTAGGCTGGGTATTAGGGATAATGTCCTTCCTGCAAGAGTGGTCAGGCATTGGAACAGGCTGCCCAAGATGTTGGAACACCACCATCCCTGGAGGTGTTCAGCAAACATGTGGCCATGGCACTTTGGGACATGGTTTAGTGGCCATGGTGGTGTTAGGTTGATGGTTGGACTCAATCATCTTAGAGGTCTTTTCCAACTGAAACAATTCTGAGATTCCATAAGTTGAAAGCAGGCTAGGGAAGCTGATGAGGACAGCTTTGCTTCCTATTGCTGATCAGCCAGAAAGAACAGACCTCTTTCCAGGAATCCTACATACAAAAAATAGATCCAAAATGGATTTCTTTTTTCACCTGACAAAGGCCAAAAGACCACTGGCTGGTTCTCCTGTAACACCTGCATCCCACTGCCACAGAAGCAGCTGCTGAGAGCTGGCTGCCAACAAGATACTTTGATGGCCTAATGCCAGAGGCACAGGCTGGGTGAGGGAAGAACTGCCACTGAGTGTGCCAAAGTGAAGAGCAGGAATCCTCAGGAAGAAACCCACTAAGCTGTGACACCTCCGGATTAGACAGGCAAGGAGAGGCAAGGAGAGGCAACACCGCTGGGGAAGAGTTGAGAGTTAACCACCAAAGCGTCAGCTCTGCTGCACTTAAACTGCCCTGTCCTGGCTCTTTGAAATGCCCTCTTCATTTCTGCTTTCATCTGGATCCATCCCATCCCCCCCAGCTCCCAGGCTGGAGAATGGGGGACAGCCCAATTGCCAGCCCAGCAAAGATGAGCTTGTGTTGAAACGTTTTCTCCTCCACAGAGGCCAGGCACGAATTCAAATGGAACACAGAGACAAGGTCACAACCAGCTCTTGCCACGCTCTGCAGTCACAGATGGCAGCTGTGTCTCAAGGGAAGCAGCATGGCCAGCTCTCTAAATTTGGCTGCTCATCTACACAATAATTTAGGGGAGTCTGCTAAGTCCTAAGGACATGAAGATCTGAAATCCACGAAACTGTCCTGAAAATGGAGGCTGTCTTCCTTTACCCTCTTTGAAACCAAACTGCCTTTAACAAACGTGATTGCTATTCCTCATCCAGACCTCAAGTAGAGCTGAGACTGCTCCCACTGCCAGAATGTGCCACTTCCCACAGCTTCCTCCAAGGAAAACAGAAGGAGAAAAGGCAAGAGGCTGATCAAAGTGCTGCAGGGACTGTATGGTGCAACATGAGATATGCAGTGCACAGGGAACTGGGGCAGTGGGCAAGCCTGGCATGTCGTTGGGAACAGCAAAGGCAGGAGGTAGAGCAGGCAGCCAGGGACAGAGCAGTGTGAGGGATGAGATGTCACCAGTGGTAACAGAGGCAGAACACAGGAACAGGAGAGTGTGAGGAGTGGGACATGCACTGGTAACCCAGGTGGAGAAAAAGTACTTTTCTCATATGGAGAAGAGACAGGACAGACAGAGGGGAACCAAGAGGCAACTAGATCTAAGACAGCTTTTCAAGCAGCAAGGTGAAGGTGAGGGGTTCTGCCTCCCCTCCTCACTGCATTGTACATGAAGCCTACCAACAGCTCAGGGCTACATCTGACTGCTGCTCTTGCATCCAGAGTCAGATTTAAATGTAGCTAATTGGGTGGCAGCTGAACATGGAGCAATGGGCAAGATCCCAGAGGAGAAAGTCAGCCAGTCCTGGAGTCAGATGCCTTATCTCAATGCACTCTGGAGGCCAACTGTCCAAATACAGCTTCTTCATGTTGGGCTGGGAAGGTGGCAACTGCCAGCATCCTTCACAGCTCAGGTGCTGCCCACTGTCTCCTGGCATTGGAAGAGAGAAGGTGCACTCCAATTCTCCCTTAAGTGAGTGCCTAGTAACTGAAAGGCAGCTAGAACAGCTTCCTATACACTCCTCAAAAGTCATTTGGACACAGGATTTGAGAGGTTGGCTGATATGCCTCTGCCCTTGGGGACACGCTTAAAGAACCATCACATGAGCTACAGCAAAGGATCTGAAGGAAAGGTCTGGAGGCAACATCTGTCATGCAGAAAGGAAAGCATCAGTTCAGGTTGGAGGTCTCTAGGAACCACAAAGACACCTAGCCTGGCAAATTAGACTTTTGAACTAGTGTCCCTTTCAGAACAACAGTCTTGCAGCAGCCTTGACCACCACAGTGTGGCCACAACCAAGGAGTGGAAGAGCAAGAGATATTTTGCATCATGAAGAGGTAGTATAGGGATGGGTTTACATCACCCTTATGGCTGTCTTACAGGGGTTCTCTTGCTTACATTCTGTCATCACTGTAACAAAAGATACTTCAAACAGAACTCTTCTACCTCCACACAGGCAAAAACACATGGGAAAGTGGACAAAGGTCAGCATGGGTATATCAACTGGGTGCTCCTAACACAGTTGCAGTGGCATCTGCACCTTTGTCAGGACAGTTTCAGCCTACCCCCCTCCCACAAAATCCTTCACTGGCATAAACACATGTAACCAGGCCACGCTGGCTTCACCCAAGCACTTGCAGTAGCATTTTCACAGCAATCACATCTCATTAGCTCCTTCCTGTGGGAAAGAGGGTGGGGAGAAAGTGATACATTGGAAGCATCTCCCATTATGCATAGAAGGAAAGTGAAAGGCGTCAAGAGAGCAAGATCTCAAAAGATGGCTTTTGTACCTATATACAACTGCTGTGCACTTGCTCACTGAAGTAGAGAACGAGACCCCAGCAGCAGCTATCTGTCATGATGCTTCTACAGCACAGAGGAGTGGCAAATGCTCATTCCAATCCTCGTTTTGTATTTTGAGGACCCGAGTTGGATGAGGCCTTGAGCAACCTGGTCCAATGGAAGGTGTCTCTGCCCATGGCAGTGAGGTTGAAACTAGATAATCTTTGAGATCCCTTCCAATCCAAATCATTCTATGAATCTCTGAATCTCTTTTGGAATGGAATCCTTGTTCTTGGACCCTTCTGATCCACACAACTTGCCTTAAGAGTCTGATGCTGAAAGGGAAATTGGCTTCACTGGTATTGATTTGTGCTGTCTTACCCCAGCTGGAGAATTTAATCAAACTTTTTGAGTGGGGGAAAAAAGAAAACCAAGCAGGGCAAGCAGCTTTGCAGTCTGTGGCCCCACCATCGCTTTTTGTGTTGACACACCTTCAGCACTTGTTTCCTTTTCCCTGCTGACCCTTGTCAGCTGTGCAAAAGGGCAGTGAACCAAGGCAGCAAATGAACCACAGCTGAAGACAACTTTTCTTCTCCTTGTGCAGGCCCAAGCAGCCACACGAAGACTGGCAGAGAGAAAAGGGCTGGATGGGATGGGGTGATGGAGAGGAGGGTGAGAATCATGACTTCTGTTTCTCTAACTTGATCAGGGTACGTGGAGACCTCAGTGGGAAAGGGTTGCTTGTTCCTTCCTTCAAGCTTTCTAGTTGGGGCCTTGCTCTTTGGCCACATTTACATTTATAATTGCAGTCATTGTAAGTGAAGCACAAGAAATAAATGCAATATAAATGTAATCTCCAGAGGGGGGAGGTTCATTTGTTTGGTTTTTAGAGTTGCACTGTAACTAGTTTTAATATTAATTTATTACGTTTCCACATATATCAAAAGAGAGCTGTTTTCACATGTCTTTAATTTACCAACTGTTCCTCAGCAGTATGTGGATTCCACAGAAATTATTACAGCATTAGATGAAGATGTTAAAAATAAATCTGTAGATTGACTATTTTTAATACTCTTTGCATACTCCTGTGTCACATCAGGATTCCAGCCATTAGCACCAGTTAATTTGTTCAGAGTTAAATGGCAGAAGTCATCTTGAGTCATGAGATAAAACTTCCCAGAAAACCCAGCTGACAGCAACATGCCCAATTATTCTGGGGGACAGCCCAGATTGGATGGTTTAGAAACAAAGAATCAATCATAGAATCATAGAATCAAGCAGGCTGGAAGAGACCTCCAATCTCAGCCAGTCCAACCTAGCACCCAGCCCTATCCACTCAACCAGACCATGGCACTAAGTGCCCCACTGAATCTTTTCTTGAACACCTCCAGGCATGGTGACTCCACCACCTCCCTGGGCAGCCCATTCCAGTGCCAATCACTCTCTCTGCCAACAACTTCCTCCTAACATCCAGCCTAGACCTCCCCTGGCACAGCTTGAGGCTGTGTCCCCTTGTTCTATTGCTGCTTGCCTGGCAGAAGAGAGCAACCCCACCTGGCTACAGCCTCCCTTCAGGTAGCTGTAGACAGCAATGAGGCCACCCCTGAGCCTCCTCTTCTGCAGTCTGCACATCCCCAGCTCCCTCAGCCTCTCCTCATAGGGTTTGTGTTCCAGGCCTTTCACCAGCTTTGTTGCCCTTCTCTGGACACCTTCCAGCACCTCAACTCAACATCTCACCTTCCAGAATCTGAACAGCAAAGCCAGCCTCTTATTCCAGTGCTTTACCATCTGCCTACCAAGGCCTTGCAAATGAACATCTACTGTGACCTTTGTTACTTATCTTCCAACACCCAGACTCCTATTTTTGCTTGGTGGATTAAAAACCCATCTTGTTCTCTTCAGGCAGCTTCTCCTAACAGCACTCACATTGCTTTCTAGCTTTGTCTTTAATGACAGGCTGAGACACTGCAACAGGTTGCTTACAGAGCTCCCGCCCTGGAGCTGTTCAAGGCCAGACTGGACAAGGTCTTGAGCAACTTGGTCTAGTGGAAGGTGTCCCTGCCCATAGCTGATCTTGAAGTTCCCATCCAACCCCAACCATTCTACACTTCTCTTACTTCTTCCAGCTCGTTCCACAAAGTGGGTTTGACAGAATCAAGCATTGTTGTATAATTTCTTTTTTTCTCCAGGTTTTGAAAAGCTTTGGAAAAAAACTTCCTTACAAGACCTGGATACGATGCCTGGCAGTGATCTCACCACTACAAAAGACCTCTCCTCTCTGCTCACATCTTCATTGCCCTGCTGACTACACCTAGGAAGAGGTTGTTTCAGTTCTTGGTTTGGCTACAGCAGCACAATGAAAACGTAGATGCAGCTGAGTATTTGCCCTAATCCCACCTCATCTGGGCAGACAGCACCTCCCAGGGCACAGCTTCTCCCGCTCCGTGCATGACCTATATTCTTCAGATCCAAAATGTGACTCGTCCCTGGCTGAATGCAATAATGAGTTTGAATGCAAGCAACCTATCAAGTGATCCAGATCTTTCTGCAGAGGTGGCCTAGCAGGATAATTTTATCAAGTCACTGATGTTCCTGTCACTGCTAAATCACTCAGAGACTTCCTTTTTCCTTCCTGACAGTCACCAGATGGAAGAGTGCTGAGCTAAAGACAGGAGATCAGGGGGTATCTCACTACAAGAAAGACACTGAGGTGCTGGAGTGTGTTCAGAGAAGAACAATGAAGCTGGTGAAGGGTCTGGAGAACATGTCTGGTGAGGATCAGCTGAGAAAATTGGGGTTGTTTGGTCTGGAGAAGAGGAGGCTGAGGGAAGATGTTCTCATTCTCCACAACTTCCTCGAAGGAAACTGGAGCCAGGTGAGATTCATTCCCTTCTCCATAGTACCAAGTTACAGGATGAGAGGAAATGGGTTCAAGTTGCACCAGGGCATATATAAGTTGGAGATTAGAAGAAGCCTCTCCAATGAAAAGGTTCTCAATCACTGGAACAGGCTCCCTAGGGAGGTGGTTGAAACCCCATCCCTAGAGGTGTTTAGAAGACGCAGAATGGCGGTGCTGAGGGCCATGATTTAGCACCCATGGTGGTGTCAGGTCAATGGTTGGACTTCACAATCCTGAAAGGTCTTCTCCAACCAAAACAGCCCTACGATTCTATGGCTCGGCATCAGACTTGGCAGACTGAGAGATCAGTTGGGCTCAATGATCCTAAAGGTCTTTTCCAACCAAAATGATTGTGTGAGAAACGTCCCCACTTGCAACCGGTAACAACTTCCTTTGTTCGGTTAGTTGGCTCCCTGATTATTAATAACTTTAGCTACCAGAAAGTCTTTCTTGCTGCAGTCTATAAACCCCAACCTTCTTTATCAGTTAGACTTCTGAACTCAGGAGGAGGAGCACAGCATGAAGCTTCCTCGGTAGGAAGAGGTCTGCAGCATTCACTAGGTGACTGCCCTTTAAATGGATTCCAATGGCCTGCTCTGGATTGTCAGGGCTACTCACTGGTTTCGTCTGAAACGGGCAGGCCAGGGCTCACAGCCAACCAGGTACCTTGTTTAGTCTCTTTTCTCACTGGTGTGAAACTAAACCAAAAGGTTTTCTTTGGTTTTAAACTAGGAGCACTGACATTTTCATTCCTAAAACTGGCTTTGAAGAGCAAATATATTGGAGGCTATGAAATAAAGATTCTTAAGAGCCACTGATTTTAAAATCTTCTTCTTTCCCAAATTTGACTTCTCTCAGTTCTGCTGTTCTGTTCAAGTCTCTACTGAACACTGGAAAAAGACCAGCAGAGCAGAGCCTACTTAAGGAAATCATCCCTTCTCATGTCACTTTGAAGAAAAGCAAAGCCCTGCTCTTTCTGGTTTCCGTGCTTGACAAGAGAAGTGCCAAACAGGATTAGGTTACTGCCTAATTCAGTCCAAGGATTTCTGGCAATGCCCTTTTGGAAAAGTAAAACTGATCAAGAGATTGTAGATAGAGGTTTTGGCTGGGCAGCAAAATGTACTGGGGGCAAATCCAAGGAAAGTGATGTCAATGGTTCAAGAATGACTGTGGGAAGAGACTGGTCATGGATAAGCTGAATCTTCTCAAGGAGGATATGTTGCCTCCTCCACCTCCATCCTCACACATAGCAGGATCTACTGTGGGCATGCAAGAGGCAGAGCACACTCAGCCTGCCTGAGCTGCAGCCTGCCCAGGGAGATTGTGGAGGTGTTCCTGAAGGTGTTCAAGGCCAGGCTGGACAAGGCCTTGAGCAACCTGGTCTGGTCTGGTGGAATATGTCCCTGCCTGTGTCAGGAGGGTTGGAAATAGATGATCTTTAAGGTCCCTTCCAACCCATTCTACGGTTCTGTGATGTCCTGCAGCCAAGCAGCCTCACTGGGCCAGGTCCTACCAGCTTCAGAAAGCAGTCTCCAGTCTGGAGTTGCACAGTCTGGGATTGCTTATAGAAGGGTGAACCTGGTATTAAGGAAGTCTCAGGTGGGGTAAACATAGCTACAGAAATCAGTGTTGGAGAAGTGCTCACTGTAACTGATGAAACACTGCCTGTGTAGTAATACCTCTGTGTCACAACTTTCTTCCAACTACTTAGCCCATGCTGGTTTCACATCTGCCTTAGCTTTCTGTGTGTTTGCCTGTTCCTGTCCTGTCTTCTCCCTGGCTTTGTGTCCTCGTGTGATTTCTGCAGGGTATTTCAAAGCCCTGAGCACCAGCAATGACCTCTTCTTCTTTAAATTTACCATCCCCACTGCCTGCTCTCCCAGAAGACAGGGCTAAAGGCTCATTTCAGCAGAAGACACTGTCTGCCCTCACTGAACTACAGATGTCTTTGTACAGCCTGGCAGTTTATACTGCAACGATGCTGATGAACCTGGAAACCAAAGATGATTAGGACAGTTCAAATTTGATCTCCCTTTTCTGCTGAGATTCACATCTGGTTTAGAGAAGGGCTCCAGGGGCTTTGTATACCAAGTGCTGAGGTCAGTGAGATCTCTTATCACAGGCATTTCCAAGCAAGGCCGAGAAGCAGGGTTGCTCTGCCACTGAAAAGTTACAGGTGCACTAAAATCTGTGGAATTTAGAAACAGTGTAATACAAAGCTGGAGCAGTAAGAAAAGCCCTGCTAGCCAGCTCCTGGCAGTCAGTGCCTCAGGGGGAAGGCAGGCAGAGCTGGAGCAGCTTAGGAGCGGAGAGCAGACAAACAGGTCCCCTGTCATGTAACAGGTAAAGCCAGAGAGACAGAACTACATGGTCACTGCATGGATCCCAAACTCTGTGGTCACTGCATGGATCCCAAACTCTGTGGTCACTGCATGGATCCCAAACTCTGTGGTCACTGCATGGATCCCAAACTCTGTGGTCACTGCATGGATCCCAAACTCTGTGGTCACTGCATGGATCCCAAACTCTGTGGTCACTGCATGGATCCCAAACTCTGTGGTCACTGCATGGATCCCAAACTCTGTGGTCACTGCATGGATCCCAAACTCTGTGGTCACTGCATGGATCCCAAACTCTGTGGTCACTGCATGGATCCCAAACTCTGTGGTCACTGCATGGATCCCAAACTCTGTGGTCACTGCATGGATCCCAAACTCTGTGGTCACTGCATGGATCCCAAACTCTGTGGTCACTGCATGGATCCCAAACTCTGTGGTCACTGCATGGATCCCAAACTCTGTGGTCACTGCATGGATCCCAAACTCTGTGGTCACTGCATGGATCCCAAACTCTGTGGGCACTGTATGGATACCAAACTCTGTGGTCACTGTATGGATACCAAACTCTGTGGTCACTGCATGGATCCCAAACTCTGTGGTCACTGCATGGATCCCAAACTCTGTGGTCACTGCATGGATCCCAAACTCTGTGGTCACTGCATGGATCCCAAACTCTGTGGTCACTGCATGGATCCCAAACTCTGTGGTCACTGTATGGATACCAAACTCTGTGGTCACTGTATGGATACCAAACTCTGTGGTCACTGCATGGATCCCAAACTCTGTGGTCACTGCATGGATCCCAAACTCTGTGGTCACTGCATGGATCCCAAACTCTGTGGTCACTGTATGGATCCCAAACTCTGTGGGCACTGTATGGATACCAAACTCTGTGGTCACTGCATGGAAACCAAACTCTGTGGTCACTGTATGGAAACCAAACTCTGTGGTCACTGCATGGAAACCAAACTCTGTGGTCACTGCACGGAAACCAAACTCTGTGGGCACTGCATGGAACCCAAACTCTGTGGGCACTGTATGGAAACCAAACTGCTAGAAAAACAAGGGGATTGCCAGAGTCAAAGCAACAAAGAGATACACAATTGTAACTCTGTAAGAAGGAGAAATCCTGAGGTCCTGCCTCAGGTGAGCTTTCCGTGGGAGTCTGCTGAGAGCTGGATGGAGTAAAACTGCCTACAGATTTGACCTGGTGTAAGGTACCAACAAGGATGCTTGAACCAATTTGCCCAGGGAAGGTAACGCTTGCTGATACCTCTGTGGTGTCTCCACTCCAGTAATAATTTGACAACGTTTGTGGCTTGATTCCGACTGTTCCTTGCAGCCTGCAGCCCTGCCCTTCCTACCCCGAGGCTGCAGGACACGTGAGCGAGCGTCTGAGACCGGCCCTGGCATCCACCTCTTTCCAACACATCACACGTTCACCATCTGCGTTCTCATCTTCGGCCACGCTGCCACCCCTCACCCACTTTCGCTGGGAGGCTTAGAAAGGCAGAGATGTGGGTTGTTTTTCCCCCCCCCAGGCTCTCCGGGGGGACTTTCTGCTCGCAGGGGACTTTGGAAGTTACAGTACCTTAGGCCAGCGTTGTCTGGGATTCAATATTGCATTACAGTGGTGAGACATTGTGGGCAAGGTGGGATCTATTATTGCATTACAGAGGCTGCTGCTTCCCTGAACAGGCTATGTTTTGTGTGTGAAGCGGGCCCACACCTGCTGGAGCTGGGACCTGGAAATGCGGAGGACGGAAGGCATGAGTCTGTGGTTTCCTGCCGTGAGGGGCATGTGCCTGCGGTGGGGCATGCGCACGGGGCTGCTCTCCGCCGAACGGCTGCGCTGTATGAAAGTGCCACCAACGTGAGGGTAGTGTTCTGTCTCCAGGGTTGAGGAGGAGAAAACGGAGGACGCCAGTCTTCTCAGGGGGCTGTACCTCGGGAGGGAGTGCTGAGAAGGCCTGTCCTCCTCCAACTGAAAAAGACCAAGAAGAGTGGAGGAAAAGGTGTCAGGCAAAGACTTGACTCGCCCCTGGTTTGTGATGTGCATGCTGCAGACACCTTCGCTGGCGGATGAAAAACGCTTCTGCTCTACACGGGGCTGACTTACTGCTCTGTGCCTAGGAACTCCCTACGGGCACCAGGGGAGCCTGCCGCTACAGGGGGCCTGCCACGCTCTCCCCAGCCACATGCTGACACGAGTGACGCCAGCAGTGGCAGGCTCTGCTGCCTCAGTCCCCTCCTCTGGCTTTGCATCTCTGTTCCTCTGGCATCACTCATCTTGGCATGTCATTAGACTACCCAGAAATCTTGCACACAGCCAACAGTAAGCTCTGACCACGCTTGGAAACCAGGGGGATGCGAAAAGGTGAGGGGCCTGGTGCTAAAATGATTGTATGGATGTAAAAGTGAGGGACTCTTTGGGGGTCTTTCACAACGAGGCTTATGAAAACCTGCTCCAGAGAGCGGCAAAGACAACTCAGGCAGCTGTCAGTGGACTTGCCTTTTCTCACACCTCACTGCTGGCCTCCCCGATACACTCCGATACGGAGAGCCGGCAGGGGGAGTGTGAGCGAACCGCTTTTGGCAAGCAGAGGACAGGCAGCAGCTGGAAAGGCCGGCAGAGCCTTTCGCTGAGAAGTTCCGATCGGAGACACGGGAGGACACGAGGAGATGCACTCTTAGGTCCTCTTTCCGACTCTGTGATCCTGGGGTGCCAGGAGAGGGAAGAGTATACTCACAGAGGAGCAGCTTGAGCCAAGATGAGATCGCGGTCCCTACCTTCCCTTTACACACTGAACGGAAGAGAGAGGCATAACTGGAACGAATCCAGGTTCTTCACCCTGAAAATGCTAAACCTTTCCTCCCCTTTCTACCTCTGCTATGAAACTAGCACTTTCACAGGGCTCAGCAACCTCCACTTCCAAAAACCAGACCAGTGTTTTCTGGAACTACATTTTCAAATCCATCCCCTTCCCTGCTCTGCATTTCCTTTCCAGAAGGCTCTGTGGATGTCAAAGGGGAAGTGGGAAACCTGAGAAGTTCAGACTCCATATTCTTCAGCCAACACAGCTCTCACAGAACAGTGCCAGGAGTTGGGAGGGACCTCCTTACCTACTAGAGGTGTTGCCCTTGCAAAGGATTCAAGAGCTGAATTTCATCCAGCTTCACCTCTCTCCTGTCACCTTCAATGTCTTAGCAGGGCTTTGAGATGAGTGTCTTATCTCCAGAACTACTCAGCCTGTGGTAGGCATTAAATGGGAGAAGCAATTATGCACAGCCCTGAATGTACTGCATGGCACCGCACAGCTGAGGTTGTCAGGTAACGATGACAATGATGTGCTGCTGTCAAGCAGGAGTATTTGAGGCAGACAAAGAAATTCTAGGCAGCAGCTCTCATTTCTCATAAAGACAACCATCTCTTCTTTGTGGAGATGGTGTAGAAATTCACTTCTGGGTATACAGTATCACAGTCTCACAGTATCACCAAGGTTGGAAGAGACCTCACAGATCATCAAGTCCAACCTGTTACCACAGAGCTCAAGGCTAGACCATGGCACCAAGTGCCACGTCCAACCTTGCCTTGAACAGCTCCAGGGATGGTGACTCCACCACCTCCCTGGGCAGCCCATTCCAATGCCAATCACTCTCTCTGCCAACAACTTCCTCCTAACATCCAGCCTATACTTCCCCTGGCGCAGCTTGAGGCTGTGTCCCCTTGTCCTGTTACTGCTTGCCTGGCAGAAGAGAGCAACCCCACCTGGCTACAGCCTCCCTTCAGGGAGTTGTAGACAGCAACGAGGCCACCCCTGAGCCTTATCTTCTCCAGGCTGCACACCCCCAGCTCCCTCAGCCTCTCCTCGTAGGGCTGTGCTCGAGGCCTCTCCCCAGCCTCGTTGCCCTTCTCTGGACACGTTCAAGCATCTCAATGTCCCTCTTAAACTGGGGGGCCCAGAACTGGACACAGTACTCAAGGTGTGGTCTAACCAGTGCAGAGTACAGGGGCAGAATGACCTCCCTGCTCCTGCTGGCCACACCATTCCTGATGCAGGCCAGGATGCCATTGGCTCTCTTGGCCACCTGGGCACACTGCTGGCTCATGTTCAGGTGGGTATCAATCAGCACCCCCAGATCCCTCTCTGTCTGGCTGCTCTCCAGCCACTCCGACCCCAGCCTGTATCTCTGCATGGGGTTGTTGTGGCCAAAGTGCAGCACCCGGCACTTGGAGCCATTGAATGCCATCCCATTGGACTCTGCCCATCTGTCCAGGCGGTCAAGGTCCCGCTGCAGAGCCCTTCTGCCCTCCAACCCAGCCACATCAGCCCCCAGCTTGGTGTCATCTGCAAACTTGCTGATGACTGACTCAATGCCCTCATCCAGATCATCTATGAAGATGTTAAAGAGGATGGGGCCCAGCACTGATCCCTGAGGGACACCACTAGTGACTGGCCGCCAGCTGGATGTGGCACCATTCACCACCACTCTCTGGGCTCGGCCCTCCAGCCAGTTCCTCACCCAGCACAGAGTGTTGCCATCCAAGCCGTGGGCTGACAGCTTAGCCAGCAGTTTGCTGTGGGGGACAGTGTCAAAGGCCTTGCTGAAGTCCAGACAGAGCACATCCACAGGCCTCCCCACAGCCACCAAGCAGCTCACCTGATCATAGAAGGAGATCAGGCTGGAGAGGCAGGATCTGCCCTTCCTGAATCCATGTTGGCTGGACCTGAGCCCTTGGCCATCCCTCAGGTGCGCCGTTATTGCCCCCAGGATCACCTGCTCCATCAGTTTCCCTGGCACTGAGGGCAGGCTGACAGGTCTGTAGTTCCCAGGTTCCTCCATCCGACCCTTCTTGTGGATGGGGATCACCTTGGCCAGTTTCCAGTCTCCTGGGACCTCTCTGGTGAGCCAGGACTGCTGGAAAATGATGGAGAGCAGCTTGGCCAGCTCAGCTGCCAGCTCTCTCAGCACCCTGGGATGGATCCCATCTGGTCCCATGGGACTACTGTGTGTAGGCTGCACAACTGAGTGTACTGGGATTCTTAGTATCGCTTTTTGCGCCACGCTTGGCCTTGGCATGCCGTAGGAATTCCACTGTACAAACCATCCCAATATGGAAAAGACTTCCAGAATGAAAAAAGATCACTCCAACCACTCAGACCTCCTCTGTGGCACAGGACCAAGGACCTTGTCCAGGCCACAAAGGGATGAACTGCCACACCCCACTAGCAAGCAGAGAATCGCAGAACAGCAGGGATCGGAAGAGACCTCTGAAGATCACTGAGTCCAACCCCCCTGTCAAAGCAGGATCATCTAGGGCAGGTCACATAGGGATGCATCCAGGCGGGTCTTGAAAGCCTCCAGTGTCAGAGACTCCACCACCTCTCTGGGCAGCCTGCTCAAGTGCTCTGCCACCCTCAAAGTGAAGAAGTCTCTCCTCATGTTCAGATGGAACTTCCTACATTCACGTTTGTGCCCATTACTTCTTGTTCCAACACGGGGAACCACTGAGAAGAGTCTGGTTTCATCTTCCTGACACCCACCCCTTAAGATATTTGTAAGTATGTATAAGATTCCTCCTCAGCATCCTCTTCTCCAGGCTAAACAGCCCCCAGCTCTCACAGTCTTTCCTCATGGGAGAGATGTCCCAGTCCCCTCATCTTAGTGACCCTGCACTGGACTCCCTCCGCTAGTTCTTTGTCCATCTTGAGCTGAGGTGTCCTGAGCTGGACATGGTACTCCATGTGAAGCCTCAGCAGGGCAGAGTAGAGAGGGAAGAGAAACTCTCTCTACTCACACTTAAGCATTGGTGCCTGTTGGCTGAAACTAAGGTCACAAACACATCACTTCTCTTCGCTGATGCTCTAACAAAGTACACAGTGCTGGAGCTGCTGTCTCCTCTTAAACCTTTGCTCTTGGGCAGCAGTCAGGCTGGAGCACATTCCAGCAAGCCTATTCTGCTGTGTTTGGACAGCAGCAGGATCACACCTCTCACGTGAAGTCCCAGCAAACTGTGCTGTTGATAGAGCTTCATCTATTTCAAAGACATTAAAATGTAATGAGGAATTTCTGCTGAGCTAAAGGTTTTGATAGTTATGACCTACAGAACAAGCGCAGGTGAGCATCTCTTCTCCTAAAGTATCACTGATCCTTTATTCCTAACCTGTGGGATGGACAGAGATGCTGACACCAAAGAGCATAAGGGAGAGAGGCCAAATCTACGTACACCCTTCTCCATTAGCTGGCAAGCTCTTACTGTGTGGAATGAAGCTGGATGAGCTGAACATCAAAGACCTGCATCATCTAGAGCAGGCACTGAGTGCAGCTCGACAGGAATTACCCTGAGGAGGGACAGTGTGAGTCTGCCCCCTCTTTGCAAGTGCCCATTTCTCACCAGTGAGAAATGAGCCCTCAGGTCCCCTCGAAGCAGCCCACAGATGATGCTGCAGAAGGAAAACCACAATCAAAGCATATAGCATGATTTTATAGACCATTCCCCCTGCCTTTTTATGCCCCAGCCCTGACTCTTCTGCCTAAGCTTATAAAAGCTGAGAGCCTGCTGTGTCTTGCTTCTACCTATTGCTCAGTTGTTTCAGACCAGGTTTTCCTCTTTCTGCCTCAAAGACAGAGAATCACAGACTGGTAGGGATTGGAAGAGATCTCTGGAGATTGTCTATCCCAACCTCCCTGCCAGAGCAGGATCACCTAGAACACATCACACAGGAATGTGTCCAGATGAGTTCTGAAAGTCTCCAGAGAAGGAGACTCCACAACCTCTCTGGGCAGCCTGTTACATTGCCCTGCTGCACTTACAGGAATCAAGGTTTTCCTTATGTTTAAGTGAAACCTCCTGTGTTCTAGTTCGTGCCCACTGCCCTTTGTCCTGTCACTGGGCATCACTGCAAAGAGCCCAGCCTCATCCTCTTAACCTCCACCCTTCTTATATTGATAAGCATGGAGAAGATGCCCTCTCAGTTCTGTTTTCCAGGCCCCCGGGCTCTCAGCCCCTCCTAACAGGGATGTTCCAGTCCCCTCAGCATCTTTGTGGCCCACCAATGGACTCTTTCAAGTAGTTCCCTGTCTCTCTTGAACTGAGGAGCCCAGAACTGGACACAGTACTCCAGATGAGGTCTCCCCAGGGCAGAGTAGAGAGGGGAGAGAACCACCCTCAATCTGATGGCCACACCCTTCTTAATGCACCCCAGAATACCCTTGGACTTCCTGGCCCCAAGGACACATCACTGGCTCATGGTGAACTTGTCCACTCCCAGGCTCTTCTCCACAGAGCTGCTTTCTAGCAGGCCACCTGCACTGGTGCAGGGAGTTATTCCTCCTCACATGCATGGCTCTACACTTGCCCTTGTTGAGCTTCGTGAGGTTCCCCTCTGCTCAGCTCTCCAGCTTGCCCAGGGCTGGCTGAATGGCAGCAGAGCCTGACTGGGTGTCAGCCACCACCCCCCCATTTTTGTAGGAGCCAGGGAAGTTGTAGTTTCTGTCCTCTCTTCCTGCCTTCCTTCATCACTTCTCCAGAGTCTGGGGCCACAGCAGCCACCAGGCCCAAAACATAACTCAGAGAAATCCCTGCTCAGCTTTCAGTCCTCAGTTCAAATCAAAGCAAGAGTTTCCTCCAAGTAACAGACCTGAACAAACCCAGGGCTCTATAGCACATGAACCCAAGCCAATGGAGATCAGCTCAAATGCTACAGTCCTGTCCTCTTTCAGGTCTCTTCTGTCTCTTCCCCCCCAAAAAACCCAACTCATCACCAATGAGTGGAGGAAGAGAACAGCACTGAGGTGTGCCCTGAAGTGGCCATCCTCTGATCAGCTCTGCTGCTTCCAACAGTGTCAGACAACCTCACAGGCCCAGCATTCCTCAGATGAGGCAATGATGAAGTTGGGGAGTATGTGGGTCGCTGTGGTCACAGCACAGGGACAGAGCCTATGTTCTTGTCCCACTGAGGATCTCAGCATAGATTTTTACAGAAGAGAAGCAGTGATTACAGGTAAGGTTGGACTCCCATGTGAAGCTGGCCTGGGCAGCCTGTGCAGTGTGCCTCGTGTCTTACCCACAGCATTACCATCACTGGTCTTCAGGCTGAGCAGCCTTGTGGGAGCTCTCAACAAAGAACTCAATGGTGCAGTATGGCTGGGAAGAGCTCATAAGTTCCACAGCTTCTGCCCTCTTGGGGTCAAGACATCGACGGCTTTAAATGAAGCCCCTTTGTGGCTGTGGGAGGAAGGTCTGATAGAGCACCAAGGAAGATTTTAACTGTGCAGCTAAGTTGGTGGAGAAATCCACTGGTGCCTGTTCACACTGGGACTTGGTCTAAAGAAGGACTCGTGACTCTGGGAGATGGTACCACAAGGCAGAGAGTAAGCAAAATGCTCTCTGAAGACACCCAAGAAAAGTAAGGACAAATAAACATGATCTCCCACTGCTGCCCCACTTCTCCTGTGTTTTTCAGATGTGACATCATTTGGACAGGCAGATCTGAGAACCTTCTGTATAGCACCAACTGCACCAGCAGCGAGGGAGGGTCAGAGTCAGGAAGGATCTATGAGCACAGACCTCCAGTCAGAAGTAATTCCTCAAACTCCTAAATGCCTGCACATTTGTGGGGTTTTGCCAGCACAGAAGGCAACTTTCTCTGCCCCTGTCAAGTGTCAGTGGATTTGCTCAGCATATTTCAGCACCAGACAGATTTGTAGCTTACATTGCTAAGTGTGACCATGAAAGATTTCCAAAACCAGCAGCAACTTCTTGTCAAGATTAATATGTCAACAGAGTCACAGAATTGTTTTGGTGGGAAAAGACCACCATGGCCACTAAACCATGTCCCAGAGTGCCATGTCCACACGTTTTGTGAACATCTCCAGGTACAGGGACTGCAGCATCTCCCCTTGCAGCCTCTTCCAGTGCCTGAGCACTCTTGCAGGAAAGACATTTTTCCTCATATGCAACCTAAACCTCCCCTGGCACAATCTCACTTCCTATTGTTCTATCACCTGATACTAGGGAGAAAAGACTGACTCCCACCTCACTCCAACCTCCTTGCAGGGAGTTGTAGAGAGCAATAAGGTCTCCCCTCAGCCTCCTCTTCTCCCAGTTAAACAATCCCAGTTCCCTCAGATACTACTCACCAGACCTGTTCTCTAGACCCTTCACCAGCTCTGTTGCTCTTCTCTGGACATGCTCCAGCACTAAAGAGTCCTTCTTGTATTAAGAGGCCTAAAACTGAACCCAGTATTTGAGGTGCAGCCTCACTAGTGCCGACTACAGCGACATGATCACTTCCCTGCTCCTGCTGGCCACACCATTCCTGATCCAAGCCAGGATGCTGTTGGCCTTCTTGGCCAGCTGGGCACACTGCTGGCTCATGTTCAGATGGCTGTCAACCAGCACCCCCAGGTCCTTTTTGGCCAGGCAGCTTTTCAGCCACTCTGCCCCAAGCCTGGATCGTTCATGGAGTTGTGACCCAAGTGCAGGGCCTGGCACTTGGCTTTGTTAAACCTCATACAACTGACCCCTGTCCATCAACCCAGCCTTTCCAGGTCCCTCTCTGCAGAGCCTTCCTACCCTCAATCAGATCAGCACTCCCACCCAATTTAGTGCCACCTGCAAACTCACTGAGGGAGCACTCCATTCCCTCATCCAGATCATTCATAAGTGTATTAAAGAGAGCTGGCTGCAGCTCTGAGCCCTGGGGAGCACCTCTCCTGACTGTCTGCCAACTGGATTTAACTCCATTCCCCACCACTCCCTGGGCCTGGACTTCAGCCAGTTTTTTACCCAGTGAAGTGTCCACTGACCCAAGCCATGAGCAGCAAGCTCAGCTTCAATCTCCCCATTTTTACTTATTTCTCTACCTTTAGCTGCACATTAATGCATAAAAATGAGCAGAGATTTGTTAATACCTTTCTGAAACGTGGACATTAAAGCAAAGCCCAAGAGCTCTGAGAAGCAGTTTGCTGGGTGCTTGGTGCTGCACTGACAAGTGCAGAGACACAGGGACTTGAACAGTTTCATGACAGACCTGTTCTCACTTCTCATGAGGTCTCAGGTGCCATCACAGCTGTCTTCTTATCAGCTGAAACTTGGAGATACCTAATATGTGAGAGTATTAGGGCCAGAAATTCCCCCAGGCTATTCAGAGCTTCCTCTATATTGCTATTTCTCAGAGCAGCACCCATTACATAGTCACAGAAGCACAGAATGGAGGGGGCTGGCAGGGACCTCTGAAGATCATCAAGTCCAATTGCCCTGATAAAGCAGGAGCACCCAGAGTAAATAACACAGGAACACATCTGGGTGGGTTTGAAATGCCTCCAAAGAAGGAGACTCCACAGCTTCACCGTGCAGCCTGTTCCAGGGCTCTGCCACTTTCAAAAGGAAGAAGTTTTTCCTTATCTTTACATGGAACCTATCACACAGTATCACAGAATTGTATCACCAAGGTTGGAAGAGACCTCACAGACCATCAAGTCCAACCCTTCACCACAGAGCTCAAGGCTAGACCATGGCACCAAGTGCCACGTCCAATCCTGCCTTGAACAGCTCCAGGGACGGCGACTCCACCACCTCCCTGGGCAGCCCATTCCAGTAGCCAATGACTCTCTCAGTGCAGAACTTTCTCCTCACCTCAAGCCTAAATTTCCCCTGGCACAGCTTGAGGCTGTGTCCTCTTGTTCTGGTGCTGGCTGCCTGAGAGAAGAGAGCAACCTCCCCCTGGCCACAACCACCCCTCAGGTAGCTGTAGACAGCAATGAGGTCTGCCCTGAGCCTCCTCTTCTCCAGGCTAACCAATCCCAGCTCCCTCAGCCTCTCCTCGTAGGGCTGTGCTCGAGGCCTCTCCCCAGCCTCGTTGCCCTTCTCTGGACACGTTCAAGCATCTCAATGTCCCTCTTAAACTGGGGGGCCCAGAACTGGACACAGTACTCAAGGTGTGGTCTAACCAGTGCAGAGTACAGGGGCAGAATGCCCTCCCTGCTCCTGCTGGCCACACCATTCTTGAAGCTGGAACCTGCTGTGTTCCAGCTTGTGTCCATGGCCCCTTGTCCTGTCTCTGGACACGACTGAGAAGAGTCTGTCTCCATCCTCCTTTAGATATTTGTATCACCCAATATGGACAGCAGCAATGTTCCTACATCCCAGCAGTGCTGCACATGGCATCTTTGCTGATTTTTGCTGTTATCTCCACTTGGCTACAGCAAGCTCACAACCACGCATCAGAAGTTCTGAGGTTCCTAGAGGGTATTTCAGAATATAGCAATCAAACCCAAAAATGCAGGCTGCTAGGGAACTGAGGCTGTCTAATACATTAGCAGTGATCACCTGCAGTTCTTTTAATTAATCTCCCTTTTTTTTAGCCTGCTTTTTAGGTTACAACGCAGTGATAAGCATCACAGCTAAGCCTCAGACATCTCACATAGCAGTATTATGTGTCATGGCCAGGAGGGCACTTCCAGCCTTCTTTGGCCATCCTAAATATGTCAGAGAATTAGCCCTGCTGGTTCTCACCAGTTGACTCTTGTCATGTTCATTGTTTTTTTGCAGATCTTGTAGAGAGAATCATGAATTGTTTTGGTTGGAAAATACCTTTGAGATCATTGAGTCCAACTGTCAACCAAACACCACCATGGCCATTAAGCCATGTCCCAAAGTGCCATGTCCACACATTTCTTGAAGACATCCATGAATGGTGACTCTACCACCTCCCTGGGCAGCCTGCTCCAATGTCTGAGCACTCTTGCAGGAAAGAAATTATTCCTCATATCCAACCTCAACCTCCCCTGGCACAATCTCACTTCCTACTGTTCTATCATCTGATACTAGGGAGGAGAAAAGACTGACTCCCACCTCACTCCAACCTCCTTGCAGGGACTTGTAGAGAGCAATGAGGTTCCCTTCAGCCTCTTCTTCTTCAGATTGGACAATCTCAGTTCCCTCAGATGCTCCTCATCAGACCTACTCTCTAGACCCTTCACCCGCTTTGTTGCCTTTCTCTGGACATGCTCCAGCACCAAAATGTCCTTCTTGAAGTGAGAGGCCTAAAACTGAACTCAGTATTTGAAGCTTGGCCTCAGCAACGTTGAGTACAGGGGCACAATCACTTCCCTACTCCTGCTGGCCACACTATTCCTGATCCAAGCCAGGATGCTGGTGTCCTTCTTGACCACCTGAAGACACTGCTGGCTCATGTTCAGATGGCTGTCAACCAGCACCCCCAGGGTCCTTTTCTGCCTGGCAGCTTTCCAGCCACTCTGCCCCAAGCCTGAGCACCGCATGGGGTAAGTGGACATCTTGCACTGAGCAGCCTAACAAGTGTACAGACAGTGCAAATGCAGACACAGACCCTTCCAACTGGGCTGACCTTGCCTATGCAGTCTCCAGATACCTGGGGCATTCATCAGGCTGGCTTTACACAGCAAACACATCTAGAAACTCTGCAACTAGAGGAAGTCTCCATGAGAAGCAAGTCCTGCTGCTACTCCACACTCAACAGGACAGCCTCCCAGTGCCTGCTGTCAGAATGTCTGTCTTTCCTGCAAACACAGCAGCCTTATCCATCTTTGCCTGGCAGGCAAAGCTTTGCTTTGTTTCTTTTCATACAGTTTCTTCTAGTATTCATCCCCTTTTGCTGACAAAATGAACAGTCCTTTTTTTGTTGGTTGGTTGGTTTGGTTTGTTTCCTTGTAGCTCTCTAAGATCCAGAGAAGAGAATAGTATGGGCAAGGCCTGAATCAAAGGATGTTCTTTTAACATGCTCCAGTCTAGTGAATGCTCTTCTAGAAAGTGAGCTGAAGAGGGAATGGGAGATGGAGTTCCTATCCTCCAGAGGGGATTAAGAAGACTGCTTGAACACTTGTCATAGGAGGGTACTGCTTGTACATGACAGAGGCTCATGCTGCACTTATGGATCCCAATGTGCACGAGAGATCTTCATGAACATACAAACACATAAAGCCCTCAGGAGAATGATTCTCCTGTCTCTTCCAGTGAACACTCTGGGACAACCTTCTTCTACATGTCTGAGAACTGAAGATCAGCTATGACTGAGGGACTCTAAGCCTAACAGGATATCATGTTTTTTCCCAGGTAATCTGATAAATTACCTCCCACTGAACACTGAACTTCTGTGTATCTTCAGAGGACCACCGAAAAAGAAACACACAAATAGAATCATAGAATCAAGGTTGGAAGAGACCTGCAAGCTCATCCAGTCCAACCTAGCACCCAGCTCTGTCCAATCAACCAGACCATGGCACTAAGTGCCCCAGCCAGGCTTGGCTTGAACGCCTCCAGGGACGGCGACTCCATCACCTCCCTGGGCAGCCCATTCCAATGGCAAATCAACAAATAAAGATCCTAACTGGCAGGGGAAAATCCCTCTACAGCTCTCTGGACAAAACACAGCAGGTTGTGTTCAGGAAAAGCCTGGATGAGGCACTTAGTGCCATGGTCTGGTTGACTGGCTAGGGCTGGGTGCTAGGTTGGCCTGGATGATCTTGGAGGTCTCCTCCAACCTGGCTGATTCTATTCTATTCTGTTCTAAAGGATATTTCTGTGAGTCAGTACTTGGTAACAACACCACCAGTCACTCCAGGGAGGTTGATGGGATGTGTGTGCTGGTTTCTCTGAGCTTTTTATGAGGTATGTAGAAGCAGATTTAATTTCAGGGAGTTATTTTATGATTTGCATTGCTGCAGGCCTGCCCAGTGCTAATGTGGACTTGGATTAGAGGACATTCTTTTGTGATACACTGCTAAGAAACTAGATGGAGAAGACTTGCTGGTGATACCTCCACACTACTAAGCAGCAGTTAGCAAAACACTGTGGGAGAGCAATAAGAGAACTGATTAAAGATATCCACAACCACAACTGGGCTCATCGCTTCTCCCTGTGCCAAAGTGGCTGCAAAACCTTGGTGAGGGTGTGAACTTAGTAAGGGACAACATTTCTAGCTATAGGGAGTGCTTCTAAGGTGTTCACAACAGTTGCAAGCACTGTCAGGAAGTTCCACAAGAGCAACTATGCTTAGAACCACAGACTTCTCCAGCACAGTTGAGTTTCCTAAGATGAGGCTACACTAGGCAAAAAAATGCAGAGCCAGAGATCTTACCTGTCTCTGAGGACCAGTAGGTTCAGATTCTCGTCTCCGTTGTCGGATAGCTGGTGCTGAATGGAGGGGGGAGTGGGCTGGACTTCCTGCCTGCTGCTCGTGCTTACTGTCAGATACCGTCTGAGAAGGTCCCTCGTGCCTGTGGGAACTGTCCTCCTCAGTCACAGGCTGCATGCCTCGACTTCGCCCATCGTGCGTCTTCGGCCTGACTGCAGCATCTGCCCCCAAGCGCCTTCTCTCCTCACCGTCTTCAATAGGTCTTAGCTCCTCAGGCTCCTCATCCGTGGTTCCAGAGGTGCTCGGTTCAGCACCTGGGTGGAAGTCCTTCAGCTCTGTCTCCTTATCAATGATAACCCACTCCTTGCTATCAAAGTCCTCCTCCTCCGCGAGCGGCACCGAGCGGAAGGCGTTGCTGAGGGCTTCATGTTCCACCGACGCAGACACATCCATCCTGCCACTTGCCTGCCGGTCAGCCTGGCCGGTGTCGATGGACAGCATCTGGGCTGGCTGCGAGGAGCATACGAGCCGTGAGGGAGAGCCAGGCAAGTCCATCCGAGACCTAAAGACAAACCATGAAGCCCTTAGAAACACAGCAGGTCTGTGACTGCAGTTAGGAATCAGAAGAGCTGAGAAGAAAACTCGCAGAGTTTATTTGGCTCATTTCTTGGTGTGCCCCAGAAAGACAGGCTTAAGCAAAACCACTTCTTCAGAAGCTACAGAGGCATGAAGATCTTCCCCCTAAGGTGCTTCAGTACCAGCAAATTCCTTGTAGACAACAGGATCTTAGACTGCATCAAGTTGGAAGGGACCCTCAAAGATCAACCCCCCTGCAGTCAGCAGGGACATCTCCAATTAGATCAGGTTGCTCAGGGCCCATCAAGTCTGACTTTGATTGTCTCCAGGGATGGGGCAATGAGGATAACCAACCTCTCCCCACAACACCAATATAGCTTCCCCCTTAGCAAATTCTATTATATGTGGGAAAAACTCCCAGCAAAACAAAGAACCCAGCACCAAAAAAAAAACATTCCCAAATCTACTATCTGACTGCATCTGCTGGGCTCCCAGAACTTCACCTGCAGCCCAGAGGGCCAAGCAGAGCCTGGGCTGCAGCAGGAGAAGTGTGGCCAGCAGGGCCAGGGAGGTGATTCTCCCCCTCTACTGCGCTCAGTGCTGAGACCCCACCTGGAGTACTGCATCCAGTTCTGGAGCCCCCATTGCAGGAGGGATGTGGAGATGCTGGAGTGTGTCCAGAGAAGGGCCACTGGGATGCTCAGAGGGCTGCAGCAGCTCTGCTGTGAGCACAGACTGAAAGAGTTGGGGCTGTGCAGTCTGCAGAAGAGAAGGCTGCCAGGTGACCTTCTTGTGGCCTTCCAGGATCTGAAGGGAGCCTATAAAAAAACTGAGGAGGGACTTTATAGGCTCTCAGGGAGTGACAGGACTGGGGGGAATGGAGCAAAGCTGGAGGCAGGGAGATTCAGACTGGATGTCAGGAGGAAGTTGTTGAGCAGGAGAGTGGTGAGAGCCTGGAAGGGGTTGCCCAGGGAGGTGGTTGAGGCCCCATGGCTGGAGGTGTTTAAGGCCAGGCTGGATGAGGCTGTGGGCAGCCTGCTCTAGGGTAGGGTGTCCCTGGCCACAGCATGGAGGTTGGAACTGGATGATCCTTGTGGTGCCTTCCAACTCTGACCGATTCTATGATTCTTCAACTGCACTGTGCTGCCACTATGGTGGTCACTGAGCCTTACTGAACCTCATAAGCCTGCTTCTCCAGCCTGTCCAGGCCCCTCTGGATGGCATCCTGTCCAGGCCCCTCTGGATGGCATCCTGTCCAGGCCCCTCTGGATGGTATCCTGTCCAGGCCCCTCTGGATGGTATCCTGTCCCTCCTCTTATCAACCACACCACTCAGCTCGCTGTCATCAGCAAACTGGCCGAGGGTGCACTCAGTCTCCCTGTCTGCATCACTGCTGAAGATACTGAACAGATGTGGCACAGTCAGTCCTAAGGACACATCTAGAAGCAGCAGAAGGCCAGAGGCTAGCAAACCTTCGTTCATGCAGATCTCCTTTGCCATCAGCAGTGGAGAGGCGCTCTGACTCGGGGCTGTTGACGCGGCGGTACCGCAGGGAGCGCACTTGTGCAGTGGGGGACTCCGGAGGCACACGGACAGGGGAACTGGGGCAGACACCATTTCTCTGCTCCTCTTCCACCATGCACTGAGTCTGTAGGGGGTAAACAAAGAGAACCTCAAAGTTTGACCAAAGACATTAAAATCACAGAATCACAGAATTGTTTCAGTTGCGAATGACCTCTAAGATCATCAAGTCCAACCATCAACCTAAGACCACCACGGCCATTAATCCACGTCCCAAAGTTCACAGGGATGGTGACTCCACCATATCTCTGGGCAGCCTGTTCCAATGCCTGACCACTCTTTCCATAAATAATGTTTTCCTCCTATGCTACCCAAACCTCCCCTGGCACAATTTCAGGCTATTTCCTCTCACTTGATACCAGGATTCCTGGATCTACTTCTCATGGCGATTAAGGTTGCCAAGATTGGACTTGGTCATGCACTGTGTGCCTCATTTCTGTCACTTTCTGGGTTTGTAGAATCACAGAATTGGGTTGGTTGGAAAGGACATTTAGGACCATGGAGTCCAACCATTACGTAAATCTGCCAAGGCTGGTGCTGTACCATGTCCTCCAACATCACATCTCTGCATCTTTTAAGCATCCTCAGGGATGGGGATTCAGCTGCCTTTCTGGGGAGCCTTTTTCAGTCTTTGAGAACCCTTTCAGCAAAGAAGTTTCTTCTCATCTCCAGCCTGAACCTCCCCTGGTGCAGCCTGAGGCCGTTTGCTCTCAGAGTATCATCTCTTACTAGGGAGAAGAGACCAACACTCAGCCTGGCTCCAGCTTCCTTTCAGGCAGTTGCAGAGAGCAAGGAGGTCTCCCCTCAGCCACATTTTCTCCAGACTAAACAAGCCCATTTCCCTCAGCTGCTCCTCACCACACCTGTCCTCCAGACCCTTCACCACCTTCATTGCCCTTCTCTGGACATGCTCCAGCACCTCAGTGTCTGCCTTGTAGTGAGAATCCCAAACCCGAATCCAGGACTCAAGGTGTGGGTCACCAGTAATGAGTACAAGGCAGACACTGAGGTGCTTTCCTGCTGCTGCTGGCCACACTATTCCTGATCCAGGCCAGGACACTGGTGGCCTTCTTGGCCAGCTGAGCACACTGCTGGCTCATGTTCAGATGGCTGTCAACCAG
Organism: Tricholaema leucomelas; assembly: GCA_013400475.1. Taxonomy (NCBI): domain Eukaryota; kingdom Metazoa; phylum Chordata; class Aves; order Piciformes; family Lybiidae; genus Tricholaema lacrymosa; species Tricholaema leucomelas. The sequence goes on from WAAF01015970.1 coordinate 35,238, forward strand.
CACCCCCAGGTCCTTTTCTGCCAGGCAACTTTCCAGCCACTCTGCCCCAAGCCTAAGCATTGCATTCATGGGATTGTTATGCCCCAAATGCAGGACCTTGCACTTGGCCTTGTTATATCTCATGCAATTGGCCTTGCCCCATGGATCCAGCCCATCCAGATTTCCCATCCTTCACTGTTCTTTGTGCTTGCCTTTCAGCTGTGTTTTCACAGTCTACTCAAACTAAGGGGCTATATGCCTGGCAGTGTAGCATTAAAACAAGGTGCACAGCTGATCCAGAGCAGCTCTCACCAGCTAACCTACTACATACATAGGGCCTAAATAAAGTGATTTAGAACCAGACTTGGCAGAGTCAGATAAAGGCTGGACTTTTTCAACCAAAATGATTCTGTGTCTAAGGGCCCTTATTTATCTGTGCAGGGTCACAGAATCATGAAATGGTTTGGGTTGGAAGGCTGCCTAGGCCAACCCCACTGCAGCAAGCAGAAACATCTTTAATTAGGTCAGGCAGCTCAGAGCTGAATGTTTCCAGGAGCAGGGCATCTACCACCTCCCTGAGCAACCTGTGCCAGTGTTTCATCACACTCACTGTAAAACATTTCTTCCTTATATCTAGTTTCAATCTCCCCTTTTTTTGCTTCAAACCCATCACCTCTTGTTCTGTCATAACAGCTCCTGCTAAGAAGTCTGTCCCCATCTTTCAAGCAACTCCTTTAAGTTCGGGAAGACTGCTGGAAGGCTTCCCAATGCCTTTTCTTCTCCAGGCTGAACAACCCCAATTCTCTCAGCCTGGTCCCATAGGAGAGAGGTTCCAGCCCTCTGGTCATGTACATATGTTTACTTCTGATGAACTCGATATGACTAAGCCATCTTGTAATGCCCAGGGTGCTTTGGGTGTTGATCTTCTGTTTTCAAAACCTTGGTCCTCTAAACAAAGTCCTCCATGACATATATTCAACCACAACATCTCTAAGAGCTTTCCACAGACCCAAAGTCATGTGGGAAGCTGAACATGCTGAGGGACACTCGTGGGTGTTGAGTGTTCATGGTCCACCAGTACATGCTTTCTCTTTTCATCTTTCCTTAGTGAAAGTGATTTCTACCTTTTTTCCCCCAGTTTTAGCAGCACGCAAGCAAAAGCAGCCAACCAGCACAGCTGCCTGCTGCCTTCCACTGTGCTGCTTTGCCCTGGCCCAGAAAATTTCCTCCTCTGCCCTGGTGAGGTCTCATCTGGAATAGTGCATCCAGCTCTGGGCTCCCCACATCAAGGACAAAGAACTTCTTGAGAGGGTACAGAAGAGCTATGAAGATTAGGGGACTACAACACCTCTCTTGTGAAGAAAGGCTGAGGGACTTGGGGTTTTCTAGCCCAGAGAGGAGACAGAGGGGGAATCTTATCAGTGCTGTCAGGATGGGGCCAGACAGTGGTGCCCAGTGATGGGACAAGAGGCAATGGGCACAAACTTGAACATAAGAAGTAAAACATAAGGAGGAGCTTCTTTACTCTGGGGGTGGTGGAGCACTGGAACAGGCTGCCCAGAGAGGTGGTGGAGTCTTTCTTTCTGGAGTTATTCTAAACCTGCCTGGCAGCTGTACTGTGCAACCTGCTCAGGTGAACCTGCTCTGGCAGGGACTTGGACTAAGATGATCTCTAGAGGTCCTTTCCAACCCCTATCATTCTGTGATTCTCTGGAAGCATTCCAAACACTCTTGGACATTTTTCCTGTGTGATTTAGTCTAGGTGATCCTCCTCCAGCAGGGGGTTTGGACTAGATGATCTTCAGAGGTCCTCTCCAATCCCCACCATTCTGTGAAGATGCGTTTAGGCAGAAGTGCAGAAGTAGAATGGTCCAAGAGCTTGCAGCAACAGTCTAAGATTTGCATCCAACCCTCTTGTGCTGGCAGCTATGCAGCATCAGCCACCACACACTGCCTCTGTGCACACTGAGATACCAGCTCCTAGTACTGAGAGTGTTTACCCTTCTCTGTGGCATGCCCTACATTCACTTGTCCTCTGTTAATGCCAGAGGCTCAGAATGTTAAGCAGGCATCTCAGTCAAATGCTGCTGATCCAAACGTGCTGTTGTGCATGCCCTGTGTGTATGGCAGGGCAGCCAGTGTCCATACATCAGTAGGTCTAAACAATCCAGAGGGGATTTGGAATGCATAACTAAGGAGCCTTTGCAGCTAGGGAGAGTGAAGGAGAACCTTCAGGCATTACAGGAAGAGCAGGACAGATGCTAATAATTTAATCTGTAATCCATTCAGGCCAGGAGATGGTTAGTGGCAAAGAAAGGTCACCAGGTGTGTTTGTGAAAGGAGCAAAGTGTTGATGTAACCACAGCATAATAGGCAACCTGGTAAGATCCAAGAGCAGAGAATTGGTCAAGGGCATGAGAGAGATGGAAGAGGCTCTTCAAAAACACAGAATGACAACTTTGATCCAGTGGAGGAAGAAGAACCAGAGGGAGGATTAAGAAATGTCAGTGACAATAAGCAAGGAAATCTTGGCATAGAAATGGGAAGATCTAAACTGTGTGAGCAGAGAACTAAGGATAACCTTAGAGAGGTACTGAGGAGAGAAAATACTTAAAGATGTACTCATTACCTAAAAACAAAGAGTGAGACAGGCAAACCCAGAGCTACTCCTAGTGCTACAAGACTGGCAGATGAAGTACGGTGAAGCTGTGAAGCACAGAAGAGTGTTTTAGGCACCAGCTGCCCTTGCATTTCTGAAAGACACAAGGGATACCTGAGATTACAAGCAGAGGTGGAGCTGTGTGCCCTTACATGTGAACTCCCCAGTCTCCTTTTCCTCCTCTGAGTGGTAACTGTATCTTAAAGAATGAGTCTCAGAGAACAGTCAGACTAAAGATCATAAGCCTAGCAGAGTGAAAGGACAGGCAAGACTCAGACTAAAGATAACCCTCACAGAGAGGACAGACCTCTTTAGCTTTGGAGAGCATGATGCCCTTGGGCTCTATTTCATAGACTGCTGAGTAGCTACAGAGTTTGTCAGGAATGAAGAGCTCACAGACATCCTAACTAATTCCCTAGGCTCAACAAAGCTAAACTGACAAGGAACAGTATCTTCCTCTCAGCAGGAGAGTCACCTGGCCATGCTGTGGATCCTGTAGGAACTGCTCCTGCCTCTAGCTGCTGCTAAGACAGGGCTTGTGAATGATAGCACTGAGTACTTAAGAGATGATGTACAACTAGGATGCAGGAAGAACATTTAGGACTTCCTTGTGCATGTCTCAGTCTGACTGAAGAGCATCAAGGTGCCTGGTGGCTCAGAGGAACAGAAAAACACACAGGAGCTGCCAGGATTTCTCTGTAATACTCTTTTTGGTATGGTATGTGGTGGAAATAGAACTGTCCCACTCTGCCAGGCTTTGCTTACTTCATCTGTCTTCCAGTGAGAAGGTCAAGGAATGCACACAGTTTATCAGTGAGAGATGAAGAAGTGTTTTGAACTGGGTTAGTGATTTCTGGTGTTGGGAAATGCTGCTGGTCATGTTCCACACAGATAACATGGTGATCCAAACTGTTTGCTGTGATGAATTTTAAGCAGCATAGAAACATTTTGGTTGGAAAAGGCCTTTAAAAATCCAGTCCAACCATTCTCTAATTCTACCAAGGCTGGTGCTAAACTATGCCCCTCAGCATCACATCTACATGGCTTTTAAATAGTCCCAGGGATGGTGATTCAACCACCTCCCTAGGAGCCTGTTCCAGTCTTTGAGAACCCTTTTGATGCAGAGGTTTCTTCTAACATCCAACCTAAACCTTCCCTGGTACAACTTGAGGCCACTTCCTCTCATCCTGTCACTTGCTACTGAGGATTGTAGACCAAGGTCTCCCCCTCACCTTCCTTTTTCCTCAGACTAAACCCCAGTTCCCTCAGCTGTTCCTCATCAGCCCTGCTCTCCAGACCCTTCACCAGCTTTGTTGCCCTTCTCTGGACAGGCACCAGCACCTCAATGTCTTTCTTGTAGTGAGGGGCCCAAAACTGAACCCAGTACTCTATGTGTGGCTTCACCAGATCTCAACTAGATCATAGAATCAACCAGGTTGGAAGAGATCACCAAGCTCATCCAGTCCAACCTAGCACCCAGCCCTATCCAGTCATCTAGACCATGGCATTAAGTGCCTCATCCAGTCTAGTGAGATAATTTCTTGTCCACAAACAAATTCTAATAAGGAATAGAGGATAGAGGAGGACATCTACAGGGCTGCAAAAAAGGAGTAATTTTGTGCCATTAGAAACCAAAGTGAATTCTGGTCTGAGCCAGAAGACTGATAGATTTAACAGGCTAGCCCACAAATGCCCATTAAAGGCAGGTTTGTGAAGTGACTTTGATACAGCCTGGTACAATTTTAAGCCTGTTTGATGAAGGTTTCTCTGCAAACAGATTCTGTATCTTCCTGATACCATGCCACAGGACAGTCTGTCTTTTATACAACAATTGATACTGACCCAACAAATACTAATTTCCCTCCAATAGCTAATAAATAAACTCAGAGGTTCTCTATAGAATCATTGTTCAGTGGGGTTGCCTCCAAGGAATTTACAACAAAGGGATTATGAGGAAAACCAAAGTAAGGATACACTTGATGCAAGCCAAAAAGCCCACTATGATCTTGGAATGCAGAACTATGTGAGAATATTCAAGTGATTGCTTCTCTCACCCTTCACAGGAGTGAAACCATCATTAGATGCTTTTTATGGATTCTGCTAGCCTTTGAAAAGGAAGTTTGAAAACTGGAAGAGAAAAATTAGTGATGATCCAAGATGTTGAAAAATAGGGCTTGTGAAGAGTCACAGCATCACTGAATGGTTTGGGTTGGAAGAGAACTTAAATCATCATCCAGTTCCAACCCCTCTGCCACAGGCAGGGACCTTCCACTTGACCAGGTTGCTGGATGTTAGGAGGAAGTGGTTGGCAGAGAGAGTGATTGGCATTGGAATGGGCTGCCCAGGGAGGTGGTGGAGTCACTGTCCCTGGAGGTGTTGAAGCAAAGCCTGGATGAGGCACTTAGTGCCATGGGCTGGTTGACTGGGTGGGGCTGGGTGCTAGGTTGGACTGGAGGAGCTTGGAGGTCTCTTCCAACCTGGTTGATTCTATTCTATTCAAGGCCCTGTCCAACCTGTCCTCAAACACCTCCAGGAAGGAGAAAAGAGACCAAGAGGTCAGGACCAAGAGGTCAGGACACGATAAAATTGTGGTTTATATTTTCCAAACCTGGGACATTTCTGACACTGTATCAGCTATGCATGGTCCAGACTTCTATCACTTGAAGCATCCAGATCCCAGATAAGGATATGGTGATTGCATGGAGGATTCACTCCAGCAGTATAGGCTCCCAAACTGTCATCTGCATAAAGACGCAAATCAATCCCAATGGCTTTTACTCTGTGATGTGTTTGGATTTTCCCACTTCCACAGGGGAAGTCCACAGTGCTTTTTGGGATGCTACATCAGGATGCAGGTGGCACCTAGCAGTCTACAAATCCATTGCCCTAAACCCAACAGCCACAGGAGATGAACAAATGTTCTTTACTTTGCTGATGCTGATCCTGAGTTTGTTGCGATTCACATCTGTCTCCTCCCAGACTTCAGCCTCATTGAAAACGGCGTTTGGAGCCTGCCCAAGGCCCTCTGCTGGTCGGCCTGACAGGATGGGAGGAGCATTCTCTTGATCACTCAGATGTTCACCCTGCAGGACATCCTCAGTGTTCTCACGAAGCAAGTCCCCAGGTACCGGAGTGACATTAACCACCCTGTGGATGAGATAAAAAGGAAGGTAAAATGATTGATACTTAAAGCAGGCCAAACACAGTGCCCCACCCAAACTCTTTAGCAGCTTCTAGGGTATTACCAGACTGAAAACCCAGGCAGTCCAGCATTGTCCTAGCTATGACAACCTGCAACAGAAGGGGAGGATTACACCTAACAGTCACAAACACAAGGGGATGGACAAAATCACAAACGCTGGAAAAGACCTCTAAGATCATCAGATCCAACTTTGTGCCCAACATCTCCATGACCACAAAACCACAAAGGCTGCAAACTTCTGAAGAAGAAATGCCCATTAAACAACATGGGCATTAGAAGAAACTTCCCCTCTTTGCATGAGCTACTCATACAATCACAGAATCAAACAGGTTGGAAGAGACCTCCAAGCTCATCCAGTCCAACCTAGCACCCAGCCCTGGCCAGTCAACCAGACCATGGCACTAAGTGCCTCATCCAGGCTTTGCTTCAACACCTCCAGGGACGGTGACTCCACCACCTCCCTGGGCAGCCCATTCCAATGCCAATTACTCTCCCTGTGAAGAACTTCCTCCTAACATCCAGCCTAGACCTGCCCTGGCACAACTTAAGGCTGTGTCCCCTTGTTCTGTTGCTGGTTGTCTGGGAGAAAAGACCAACCCCACCTGGCTACAGCCTCCCTTCTGGTAGCTGTAGACAGTTGTAGTGAAGCTTAATAGGCAACGGAGCCTTTGTCTTGTATCATATTAAGCTTTTATCTTCTGTAATCATAGAATTGTTTTGGTTGGGAAAAAACCTTTAAGATCATCAACTTCAACCATTCTCTAACTCTACCAGGCTGGTGCTAAACCACATCCTTCAGTGCCACATCTCTGCCACTTTGAAACATCTCAGTCATGAGGATTCAACCACCCTCCTGGGGAGCCTGTTCCAATCTTTCAGAGCCCTTTCAGTTAAGAAGTTTCCTCTAATCTCCACCCTAAACCTCCCCCAGTACAACCTCAGGCCATTTCCTCCCCTCCTATCACTTGTTACCTGGGAGAAGAGACCAGCACCCACCTTGCTACTAGTGACTCATTTCATACAGTTGTCTTCATCAGAAAAGGTATTTACAGGATAGGAGCTGGAATAGGTCAAACATTGGAACAGGCTGCCCAGGGAGGTGTTGGAATCACCATTGCTGCAGGTATTCAAAAACGTGGTCATGGTGCTTTGGGACATTAAACCATGATGGCCATGGTGGTCCTACGTTGATGGCTGAACTTGATGACCTCAGAGGTCTTTCCAACCACAACAATTCTACCAAACAAGATTCCACCACCTTAGATATGAAGTCAAATCAAGTGGTGGCTGCCAAGCAGCTCCAGCTTCCCAGGATCAGAATCAAAACATCCAGCTGGAAGAGACCTCAAAGATCATCCAGTCCAACCTGCGACCTAACTGAAGGGTCAACACCAAACCGTGTTCCTGAGAACCAGGTCCACACACTGCTTAAACACTTCCAGGGATGGTGAGTCCACCGCTGCCCTGGGTAGACCATTCTAATGTTTGGGAACCCTTTCAGTGAAGAAACACTTCCTAACATCTGGCACAGCTTGAAACCATTTTCCCCAGTCCTGCTGCTTGACACTAAGGAGAAGAGGCTGCCTCTCTCCTCACTCCAACCTCCTTTCAGGGAGTTGTAGAGAGAGGTGAGGTCTCCTCTCAGCTTCCTCATCTTTGGACTGAACCCCAGCCCTGAAGCATTGCCAAACTGAATTTGTTCCCAGGCTCACAGGATGTTAGGGGTTGGAAGGGACCCAAGGAGAACATCCAGTCCAACCCCCCTGCCAGAGCAGGACAATCCTATCTGACACAGATCACACAGGAACACATCCAGACAGGCCTTGAAAGGCTCCACAGAAGGAGACTTCATAACCTCTCTGGGGAGCCTGTGCCAGTGCTCTGGGACCCTTACAGTAAAGAAGCTCCCCCTTGTGTTGAGGCAGAACCTCCTCTGCTGCAACTTACACCCATTGCTCCTTGTCCTGTCCCAGGGAGCAGTGAGCAGAGCCTGTCCCCCCACTCCTGGCAGCCTTCAGATACTTAGAAACATTTATCAAATCCCCTCTCAGTCTTCTCATCTCCAGACTAAGCAGCCCCAGGTCCCTCAGCCTCTCCTCATCAGCCATGCCCTCCAGTCCCCTACTCATCCTCATAGCCCTCTGCTGGACCCTCTCCAGCAGATCCCTGTCCCTTTTCAACTGGGGAGCCCAAAACTGAACCCAGTATTCAAGATGAGGTCTCAGCAGGGCAGAGTAGAGGGGAGTTAGGGAGTTTGCTACCGAGGCTCACTGGCATGCCTGCAGTACTCACCCAAACATGGCTGCTGTTTGCCTGGTGTTTTGCTGTGGTGGAGTAGAGGTGCTAGTGGATAACAAGATGTCTGTCCCAGCCTTCTCCCAGTCAAAGGCTTCGTTTTCAGTGATTCCTCTTTCTTTCATGCTGTTCTCAAAAACGGACATGATTAACTGGAATAAATTACAACACAAAAAGTCAATTTATGTTAAGCAGCTGAAGGTGGCCCTCAAAAAATCTCAAGTGCAAGCGTAAGGACCAAGTGTAGCTTAGGATCTCCATCTTGCCTTCAAGAGGTGCCAAGCAATAGGAGCAAACGCTGTGAAGTTGTACCTGTTGCTTTTCAGGCTGGTTTTGGCATGGTGACTGAAAAGTCTTCAAATCTGCACAAGTAGGGGTACTGGCAGATAGTAGCTGAAGATGAGCCAACAGTGTGCCCAAGTAACCAAGAAAGCCAATGGCCTGGATCGGGAACAGTGTGGCCAGCAGGACGAGGGAGGTTCTTCTGCCCCTGTGCTCAGCACTGCTCAGGCCACATCTTGAGTGCTGTGTCCAGTTCCGGGCTCCTCAATTCAAGAGAGATGTTGAGGTGCTGGAAAGTGTCCAGAGAAGGGCAACGAAGCTGGTGAAAGCCCTGGAGCACAAACCCTATTAGGAGAGGCTGAGGGAGCTGGGGGTGTGCAGCCTGCAGAAGAGGAGGCTCAGGGGGGACCTCATTGCTGTCTGCAGCTATCTGAAGGGAGGCTGCAGCCAGGTGGGGTTGGTCTCTTCTACCAGGCAACCAGCAACAGAACAAGGAGACACAGCTTCAAGCTGTGCCAGGGCAGGTCTAGGTGGTGGCTTGTGGTCTCATAGAATGGTAAGGGTTGAGAGGAGGGACCTTTTAAGATCACCCAGGGCAGGTCGCACAAGAATGCATCCCTATGAGTCTTTAAGGTCTCCAGAGAAGGAGACTCCACAGCCTCCCTGGGCAGCCTGTTCCAGTACTCCAGCACCCTTACAGTAAAGCTCTTCCTCATGTTGAGGTGGAACTTCCTGTGTTTTAGTTTATATCTGTCTCCCCATGTTCTACCCCAGGGCACCACTGACAAGAGCCTGGCCCCTTCTTCTTGACACCCACCCTCCAGATATTTGTAATCATTTAAAAGATCTCCTCTCTGTCTTCTTTCTTCTAGACTAAACAGTCCCAGGTCTCTCAGCTTTTCCTCATCAGACAGATGTAGCCTCTGTTGGACACTCTCTAGTGTATCTCTGTTCCTTTTGAACTGGGAAGCCCAGAACTGGACACAATACTCCAGATATGGTCTCAGTAGGGCAGAATAGATGGGGAAGAGAACCTCTGTTGAGCTGCTGGACATACTCTTCTTAATACACCCCAAGACACCACTGGCTTTCTTGGCCACAAGGGCACATTGCTGTCCCATGGAGAACTTACTGTCCACTAGGACTCTAAGATCCTTCTCCATGAAGCTGCTAGCCTGGTGCATGGTGCTGCCCCTCCCCAGGTGCAAGACTCTACAGATATTCTTGTTGAACCTCACAAGGTTCCCCTTCACCCAGCTCTCCAGCCTGTCCAGATCTCAAAGAATGGCTGCACAGCCTTCTGGTGTACTCCAGCCTCCTGAAAAGGGACCATGGAGGCTGAGTGGAACACAGGAAGTTTCACCTCAATGCGAGGAAGAAATTTCTTTGCAGTGAGAGTGGCAGAGCACTGGAGCGAGCTGCTCAGAGAGGTGGCTGAGTCTCCTCTAGAGATGTTTCAAGACACACCTGAATGTGTTCCTGTGTGACCTGCCCTAGGTGGGCAGGTTGGAGGCCATGATCTAAGTTCCTTCCAATTCCTAGCATTCTGTGATTCTGTGACATGGAGGTAGGGCTGCTAGGAAAAACCAAACACAAGAGGAAGACACAGTCCTTGGTGCAGACCCTTTGCAGGGTCTTTCTCAAACACAGCTTGGCCCTATGATATGCTTATGGACAATGTGGTTTTGCCACATTTGGTTGCAGAAGAAAATGAAACTGCAAAAGGAAGGACCCAACTTTCTTTATCAAATGGCAGGTACCAAAATTCATCTTGATGTGGTTTGTACTTGTTGCTTTCTAAGAACAGATATTCCATAGGAGAGAATTAAACCACTGGCAACACTGCTCTGTGCATCAGTGCATCATCCAGGGACACCTGATGCTCTGTGGCAAAAGGCAAACTGGATGCAATAGGAGAACACAAAGACACATTAACATCTTGTTTAACAGCTTTGTTGGTGACAGGGGAATTGGCATCCAGTGCACCCACAGCAAGTTCAACAACACCAAGCTGTGTGGTGCAGCTGACATGCAGGAGGGCAGGGATCCATCCAGATAGACCCTGACAGGCTGGAGAGTTGGGCCCAGGCCAACCTCATGAGGTCCAACGAGACCAAGTGCAGGATCCTGCATCTGGGCTGGGGCAATCCCAGGCACTGATATAGGCTGGGCAGTGAGTGGCTGGAGAGTAGCTCTGAAGAAAAGGACTTGGAGGTGCTGGTGGATGAGAAGCTCAACATGAGCCAGCAGTGTGCACTTGCAGCCCAGAAAGCCAACCAGATACTGGGCTACATCAAGAGAAGTGTGGCCAGCAGGTCAAGGGAGGTGATTCTCCCTTTCTTCTCCAATCTTCTGAGACCCCATCTGGAGTACTGTGTCCAGTTCTGGAGCTCTTATTACAAGAAAGATATGGATAAGCTGGAATGTGTCCAGAGAAGGGCCACAAGGATGATTAGGAGGCTAGAGGTCCTCTCCTATGAGGACAGGCTGAGAGAGTTGGGGTGGTTCAGTCTGGAGAAGACTCTGAGGAGAACTTATTGTGGTCTTCCAGTATCTGAAGGGGGCCTACAAAAAAGCTGGTGGGGGACTTTTTAGTCTGTTGGGTAGTGATAAGAGTAAAGGGAATGGATCCAACCTACAGGAGGGGAGAGTGAGATTAGACTTAGGAAGAAGTTCTTCACCATAAGGGTGTGAAACACTGGAATGAGTTGCCCAGGGAGGTGGTGGAAGCCGTGGTTTGAGGCCAGGCTGGATGTGGCTCTGGGCAACCTGACCTAGTGGAAAGTGTCCCTGGCCATGGCAGGGGAAGTGAAACTAGATCATCTGGATGAGGGAATGCAGTGCTCCTTCAGTAAGTTTGCAGATGACAGTAAACTGGGTGGGAGTGTGGACCTGCTGGAGGGTAGGAAGGCTCTACAGACAGACCTGGACAGGCTGCATCAATAGAAGGAGGCCAAGTCAATTAGGTGCAACAAGATCAAGTGCCAGGTACAACGACTCCATGAGTGCAATGCTTAGGCTTGGGGCAGAGTGGCTGGAAAGTTGCCTGGCAGAAAAGGACCTGGGGGTGCTGGTTGACAGCCATCTGAACATGAGCCAGCAGTGTGCTCAGCTGGCCAAGAAGGCCACCAGTGTCCTGGCCTGGATCAGGAATAGTGTGGCCAGCAGCAGCAGGAAAGCACCTCAGGGTCTGCCTTGTACTCATTACTGGTGACCCACACCTTGAGTCCTGGATTCGGGTTTGGGATTCTCACTACAAGGCAGACACTGAGGTGCTGGAGCATGTCCAGAGAAGGGCAATGAAGGTGGTGAAGGGTCTGGAGGACAGGTGTGGTGAGGAGCAGCTGAGGGAAATGGGCTTGTTTAGTCTGGAGAAAATGTGGCTGAGGGGAGACCTCCTTGCTCTCTGCAACTGCCTGAAAAGAAGCTGGAGCCAGGCTGAGTGTTGGTCTCTTCTCCCTAGTAAGAGATGATACTCTGAGAGCAAACGGCCTCAGGCTGCACCAGGGGAGGTTCAGGCTGGAGATGAGAAGAAACTTCTTTGCTGAAAGGGTTCTCAAAGACTGAAAAAGGCTCCCCAGAAAGGCAGCTGAATCCCCATCCCTGAGGATGCTTAAAAGATGCAGAGATGTGATGTTGGAGGACATGGTACAGCACCAGCCTTGGCAGATTTAGGTAATGGTTGGACTCCATGGTCCTAAATGTCCTTTCCAACCAACCCAATTCTGTGATTCTACAAACCCAGAAAGTGACAGAAATGAGGCACTCTCCATGTGCCACAGTGCATGACCAAGTCCAATCTTGGCAACCTTAGTCACCATGAGAAGTAGGTCCAGGAAGAGCAGGCTCCCCATCCCACAGCCCCAGCTAAGATCACTGGCTAAGGAAGAGTGAACCTGCAGCTGTCTCATGATAGAACAGTCCTCTTTTCCCCCAAGGCTGGTGCCTATTTGGATGCTGCAGAGTGTCAGCTGTAGTCCTGAATGTTAGCAAGGTTATTTTATGCATTAAGGTGGTTTGTGATCTCCTCAATCAGAGCTGGGGGGTGATTACTTGAGGCAAACAAAAATAATCATGGTGGCTAAGAGGTGCAAAAAAGGAAAAAGAAACAATCATGCAGGAGCAAGGGTGTGAGCAGGAGAACTTCAAAACCTGGAGACAGAGAGAAGAGCATGAAGTGAAACACTGGAGCAGGTTGCCCAGGGAGGTGGTTGAGGCCCCATGCCTGGAGATATTCATGGTGAGGCTCAAGAGGGCTCTGGGCAACCTGATCTAGGTGGGGATGCCCCTGCTGAGTGCAGAGGGGGTTGGACTGGATGACCTTTGGAGATCCCTTCCAACCCAAATCATTCTGATTCACTTTAAGACAAAAAAAGCCACAAGCCAGGCTGTAGGGTGGGTGGCAAAAGAGCAGGAGGAAAATATGGCTCTGAGTGCTGGGAGAAGACTGGAAGGATTTTGTTGGTTTGAGGGTTTCTGTGTTTGGGGTTTCAACGATATGGAGCAGTACAGATGCTGGGGGTTGGGGGAAATCACTGAGATGAACTATTTGCATTGTACATTGCTGGCTCAGGTCCAGCTTTTCACCCACCAATAGCCCCAAGTACTTTCTTGTAGGGCTGCCCTCTATCACTTCACTCTCCAGCATGTATAACAAGGATTGTCCCTGCTCAGGTGACAATTCTTCCCTGGGCTAAGAAAATCCAGCACTGGTTGCTGATAGCAAACAGTGAATGGCAGAAGGAAAAAAGCAAAGTAAAGATTAATATTAAAGAAGGAGATAATAATAGTTAAGGCCCATATGAGTCTGCAAGAAAGCAAAGGGACTGGTGTGTATGGTTGAGCTGTTGGCACAGGCTCATTGCAGTCTTTGGCAAGCTCTGCCCAAATCCTGTCACATTTGGAGTATCTCAACTGCTTTGTGCTTTAATGAAAGCTAAAAGTACTCTGTTGCTTGGGAAGAACTTTGTGGTCTGGAGTAGAAGACTATTTTGGACAAAGTGGTGGAAGGTGGAAGAAGGAAAAAACCCTTTGAGATGTTGAGGAACTGTGCAGTACAACCTTCTTCCTCCTGATCCTGGGAAAGGTATTCCTCAGCTAGAGCTAAACACATGCATAGAAATGTCAGAAAATCCAATCAGACTGGTAACCAAAACCAAGGCTCTCACCTGATAGTCTGGTTTGGTGAAGTAGTCAAGGCTTGCAATATGATCCAGGAAGAGGTGGAACTCTGAAGGCATGTGTTTTAGCAGCATTCGGTGCTCGTACTTCTCTTTTATCATACCAACCTGCTCCTGCAAAAAGCGAAATGCCTCTGAGCCAAGAATCTCTTCTATTGCTTCACATTCATATTGCCCTTCCTGGAACACCATCTCATCTCACAATTCCTCTTCTTAGCCCCAGCACTGTGTCTATGCACTTCTCTTTGGTGTCCCTAGCAAAGCAAGGTTGATCACTGCAGGCGAAGGTCAAAGGGGGATTGCGAGTCAGAAACGCTCTTCAGAAGCTGTCCCTTTAAGACAGCCTGGGGAACAGGTGACCTATTTCTTTTCAGGGATTTTATCCTCTTCCAAGAAAACATGAACAGTTAGTTCTATTCTGTTTTACTTTCCAGTTGCAATTCCTATTTGGCTTGTTTGCTATCACAGGATCACACAATTAACCAGGTTGCAAAAGATCTTCAAGATCAAGTCCAACCTATCGACCAATGCCTTGTAATCAACCAACCCATGGCACTAAGTGCCTCAGCCAGCCTCCTTTGAAACATCAGCAGGGATGGTGACTCCACCTCCCCAGCAGCCCTTTCCAATGCCAGCCACTCTTTCTTGAAAGAATTTCTTCCTAACATCCAGCCTAAATCTGCCGCAGTGCAACCTGAGACTGTGTCCTCTGGTTCTGTCACTGGGTGCCTGGCAGAAGAGCCCAGCCCCACCTGGCTACAACTTCCTTTCAGGTAGCTGTAGAGAGCAATGAGCTCTGCCCTGAGCCTCCTCTTCTGCAGGCTGCACACCCCCAGCTCCCTCAGCCTCTCCTCACAGGGCTGTGCTCCAGCCTTGGTGCCCTTCTCTGGACACATTCAGCGCCTCAACATCTTTCTTAAACCGAGGGGCCCAGAACTGGACACAGTACTCAAGGTGTGGCCCTACCAGTGCTGAGTACAGGGGCAGAATGACCTCCCTGGTCCTGCTGGCTACGCTATTCCTGAAACAGGCCAGGATGTCATTGGCCTTCTTGGCCAGCTGGGCACACTGCTGGCTCATGTTCAGTCCCCTGTCGACCAGTACCCCCACGTCCCTCACTACCTGGCTGCTCTCCAGCCATTCTGTCCCCAGCCTGTAGCACTGCACGGGGTTGTTGTGGTCTAAGTGCAGAACCTGGCACTTGGCCTTGTTAAAACTCATGGTGTTGGACTGTGCCCATCTGTCCAGCCTGTCCTCCCACCTTTCTAAAAGCTCTTTGTCAAGGCCAGCTCAGCCTTGCCACATTGTGAATTGCTTTGCAAGAAGTCAACTATGAGCTCAAAAGGGATTAATGATATGCATAAGAATGGTTGAGCTACTCCAGTAAGACAAGCTCCAGACTGCGCATCAGAATACATAAAAGCAGAAAGATCTGATGAGCAGCAGGCTCTGGCTTTACTTCAGCAGGAAGCTGCAGGCAGCTGCAGGAGGAATAATGAAAAGGCCCAAGTGTAGCACCCTATCTGAAGGACAGACACCAAGTTTCCTACCTTATCTTTGATCTTTCGCCATGGAAGCTGGCCAATGGCAAACTCCACCAACATGTAAAAGAGGGACCACAGATCATCATGTCGACCCATCTCCTGGAGAAAAGAGAGATGAAGACTCAGGAGCTAAGTTCCATTCTGCTCAGGTGTGTTCTCTACATGAGCTAATTGTCATGGAGGGCCCATAGGCCCAAAACCAGACTTGCTTATGCCTTGCCTTGCCTGGACATGTTTTTCCTGCTCATAGTCAGGGGTGAGCACATGGCCAGCACAGAGAGGCACAACAGGCCTGGTGCCACGTGCAGTCTGGCCTGCCCAGGCTTTAGGTTGTGTAAGCCCCCACATGCTCAGCTCACGCTTGCCGGGTGCTAGGCCCATGTGAGCCCCATATTTGGACAGTCCAGGCCTGTGGCTCCTTGCCTATTATGGCAGGGTTGACTGCAAGCCTGATTGGTTATTGGTGGCCAATGAGACCACTGATCTGGGCCCACAGTTCATAAACAGAGGTGCACTCAGGTGGCAGCGTTCCCCTTTCGCTCGCCGGTGCAGTCACTCACTTCAGCCTGTCACTGCGGGGCTCAGGCTCCCCGTGCAGCCATGCACCCCACTGCACGCCCACTGCCTTACTGCCTGCTGTGTGCCACAGCCACGAGTCACCAGGAGCAGGCTCACTTGTCTGCAGGGGATTGTCTTCCCTCTGACCCGCCAGCAAACCCTGCCTACGAGTTCCCTGGGGACAGCAGCCGGAGGGACCCAGCAGCTACGGGCAGAGACTACTGCCCCTGAAGCCAGGAGCATTCCAGCCTCGGAGTCCACGGGCGGAGACCCTGAGGAGTTGGACGCTTTACAGAGGCTGTGGTGTAGCCCAGAGGGTGATTTATAATTAACCAAATTGTGAGTAGATGCTTCTCTAATTCCTATTGTGCCTGCCACAGAGCAGAGAGCTTGCAGCCCACCCTGCTGGGCAAATACTGTATAGACCCCTAGCGGCAGCAGCCGCGGGGAAAGCTCTCTCTGTTCATAGCTCTATGCCAGCCATTGTCATAGAGTTATTAATAAGCCGTTTGTTGTGATATTTCCCATAAGGTCTTTCATAACTGTGAGAACCCATTTAATATTAAATACAGTGGTTGGGGGGTGTTGAGAGTTAAGAATATTGAGTTTAATAAAGATATATTTTTATATAGATTACCTCACACCTATTGATTTCTCCCCTTTGCCACCAACGGGCGATAAGGGCAGAATTCCCCTCCGCGACGCTAACTCACTTTAAGAGGCAGGAAGAGAAGTTTTACTTCCCACTGAATGATGAGAGATGCCAAACCGAAGGATACAAAATGACTTCATGTGCTTGACAATTTCAGCCTTATCCACATGTTTCAATTTCTTATTTGCCAGGCCAGGAGAAGAGTAGGATGGAGGAATGTTCCAAATCTTTAAATTGGTGTGGTGCTGGCTGAGAAGTGGTTTTGAAAAGTAAGCCCTTGAGTAAATGATGTCTTGAGAATAGTTTGAATGATATTTAGCTTAAAAAACACAACTGAAAAAATACTGCACACAATTTGGGGTTTTTTTTTTCCTTCACCCAGGTTATTCCACATGCCACTAATAAATATCTCACATTCTAAAGCAGGGAAGAGAAGTCACACTTCCCATTCAGTGGGAAGCCATATTGATGACTAAAGACTGAAAATGAAGCACTTATTAAAACTACACCTGAATAACCTCATTTGTTTCCCTTTTTGAGAACACATTAGAAAAGAGGTTTTATTTTATCTAGATAACAAAAAATTTCTCCATAGGCTTCCCTTCACTGAGTGTAATCTTTACATTTAAAAAGAGTTATTAATGACATGTGGAATAAACTAAGAAAGAAAAAGAAACCAAAGCTCAAAACCTCCAATTGTGTGGAGAAAGTACTTTGTTGCTTTCATTTTGAAGCTAAATATCGTTCAAATTGTTGCCAAGACAGCACCGACTCCAGGGTTCTTGCAAAACTCACCACCAGGCACCACAGGAGTTTACAGATTTGTAACATTTCATAGAATCACAGAATCAACCAGGTTGGAAGAGACCTCCAAGCTCATCCAGTCCAACCTAGCACCCAGCCCTAGCCAGTCAACCAGACCATGGCACTAAGTGCCTCATCCAGGCTTTGCTTCAACACCTCCAGGGACAGTGACTCCACCACCTCCCTGGGCAGCCCATTCCAATGCCAATCACTCTCTCTGCCAACAACTTCCTCCTAACATCCAGCCTAGACCTCCCCTGGCACAGCTTGAGACTGTGTCCCCTTGTTCTGCTGCTGGTTGCCTGGGAGAAGAGCCCAACCCCACCTGGCTACAGCCTCCCTTCAGGGAGTTGCAGACAGCAATGAGGTCTGTCCTGAGCCTCCTCCTCTGCAGGCTGCACACCCCCAGCTTCCTCAGCCTCTTCTCACAGGGTTTGTGTTCCAGCCCCCTCACCAGCTTTGCTGCCCTTCTCTGGACACATTCTACATACTCCTCTCCTCCTGACTCAGGAAGCAAGAAATTGAAACATGAGGATAAGGCTGAAATTGTCAAGCACATGAAGGCAGTCATTTCTGGTGCCCAACATCCAATGTCTGGAGCATGATTCCTCAGAATAGCATGCATTACTCGGCAATTTGGGGGTCTAAATATACATTCAGCTGATGCCAGCTACAGCTGGCACTATTCAGCTCTTCCAATAATCATACTTCAGGTTTCTCAGTGTCTCCCAGGAAACAGAATGAATTAATGATGGCATTCAACTGCCCTCCCCACATCACACTTTGCTACATTCAGCAGGCAGGAAGGCCTTGCCCTAAAAAAAGACACCCTTGAAACTTCCTCGTGTGTCACAGGTCATCCTACAGACCCATCTCAAACAAAACCAGAAGCCTGGAGGCTGTGCAGGGTGGTTGATAATTTCCATCTGGCCAGTACCTATGGCAGAAGCAGGGACTTCCAGTTTACAGTCTGCACAAGAACGTTACTGAAACAGGATAAAAGTGTGTTTCAAGAAGAATGTTGGATGAGACTCCTGGAAGTGCTGAGAATGAAGCTGGGCAGACACCATGTAAATAAAGGCTTTTTTCAGAGACAAAATCAATCTAGCTTTGACTAGGTGGCTCTTCCCCTGCCAGTATGTTAATATTAACCAGCATATTAATGTTGACAGCCATGTTAATATTAAAAAGTCCAGATTGAGAACAGATCTGGGGACCTGACACTTGGTAATTCACAGTCATGATGTGCTAGAAACTAGCAGCAGGCAGCCTGGTGCTTAACTCAACCCACAGAATCATAGAATGGGTTGGGTTGGAAGAGACTTTAGAGATCATCTGCTCCAACCACGCTGCCATAGGCAGAGACACCTTCCACCAGTCCAGGCAGCTCCAGACCTCATCCAGCCTGGCCTTGAACACCTCCAGGGAGAGGGCATCCACAACCTCTGTTGTGGATCAGCCAGGTTGGAAGAGACCCACAAGCTCATCCAGTCCAACCTAGCACCCAGCCCTATCGAGTCAACCAGACCATGGCACTAAGTGCCTCATCCAGGCTTTGCTTCAACACCTCCAGGGATGATGACTCCACCACCTCCCTGGGCAGCCCATTCCAATGGCAAATGTGAGCAACCTATTCCAGAGTCCCTCCACCCTGATACTGAAGAGCTTCTTCCTAAGCTCCAGTCTAAATCTACTCTCCCTCAGCTTAAAATCACTCCCCCCTTGTCCTGTTGCTAGACACCCGTATGAAAAGTCCCTCACCACCAGCCTTCCTGTAGGTTCCTTTCATGCATTGGAAGGTACCTTAGTGTGCTTCCCCCTCCTGCCCTCCCCCTGTTGAAAAGCATCTGATCATCCAACGATTACAACTGTAAGGCTGCACCCAGAACGGACCCCCCAACTGAGAAATGATTTCGACTTCACAGCCAGCAGCCTTGGCCACCGAATGGAATTCCACTCCTGTAGGTAACAACCCAGACCTTGGGCCTCTTAACTCTTCCTCTCCTGAAAAGAGGTTCCTGAGGAGCAGTACCCTTGCTGGCAGCTCCTGCTCGCTGGCAGTACTCACTCGGTTTTTGTGCGCGTTCACCGAGGCGTAGCGGACTGTTCCTCGAAAACCAGCGACGTTGCGAGGCTGAAGGGAGACAACAGAGACATCTCAGAGACAGCAGATTACTGACCCCTCTGCAGCTTAACTCCCCCAAAGTTACCATCTAGGCTAGGATTTGGTAGGTGTCCATGGGATACAAACTGTTTGCTGCCTTCCTCTGCTCTAGCAGCCAGCTAAACTGCTTCTACTACAGAGAGGGCAAGGTGGTGACAGCGATAGGTTAGATTAGTAACAGACTAGGCATGGAGGGAAGAAGATTAGCCAAGTTCAGATTGGCCTTCTTAAACTCCAGGACAAGGGGGAAGCTAGTAAAGAAGTGCAAGACTGAGTGATGAACAAACAAGAGCTAAGCAAAGCCTGAGGGCAGCCTGGTCAGGACAAGAACAGGGATCCTCTAACTTGACAGAGAGCAGATGCCAATACATGTTTCTGACACTCCATGTCACACAATCATAGAATCAGTCAGGGTTGGAAGGGACCACAAGGATCAGCCAGTTCCAACCCCCCTGCCATGGGCAGGGACACCTCACCCTAGATCAGGCTGTCCAGAGCCTCATCCAGCCCAGCCCCAAACACCTCCAGGGTTGGGGTTCCACCAGTTCCCACTAGATCAGGCTGTCCAGAGCCTCATCCAGCCCGGCCCCAAACACCTCCAGGGTTGGGGCTTCCACCACCTCACTGCGCAACCCCTTCCAGGCTCTCATCATCCTCATGTTGAAGAGCTTCTTCCCACATCCTCTGTAAGAACTAAACAATTTCAGAAGCTCTGGCTTCCAGAATTCTTGTCTTCCTCCCAGTTTAGCCTAAACCACGTAACTTTCTTTTCCCTTTCTCCAATTCTCTCATTCCTCCTGTCCTCAGAAAGTAAAGGCCTGGTCTAGCAGCCTCAGGAAGAAGGCAGCCCTCCAGTTTGGGTTGGAAGGATCATTAAAGATCATCTAGCATCAATCCCTCTGCCCTGGGCAGGGACTCCTCCCACCAGACAAAGCTGCCCAATGCCCTGTCCAACCTGGCCTGGGAGCTTTCTCTGAACTGGAGGCTGAGCAACACTTCCAACTCCTTCCACTGCTGTGTCCATGTGAACATCAGACCCTGACAGTTCACTTAGTGAAGATGTCACTGTTCTGGAAAAACTGCATTCAAATAGTGCCATCCACCAAATCACAGCATGGTTTGGGCTGGGAGGGACCCCCAAAGCCAGCCAGCCCAACCCTCTCTGCACTCAGCAGGGATGTCCTCAACCAGATCAGGTTGCCCAGAGCCCTGTTGAGCCTCACCTTGAATATCTCCAGGGATGGGGCCTCAACCACCTCCCTGGGCAACCTGTTCCAGCGTTCTACTACCCTTTATGGCAATGAACTTGTTCCTAACATCCAGTCTAAATCTGATCTTCTCCAGTTTGAAGCCATTGTCCCTTGTCTTATCACTGCAGGTCTTTGCAAACAGTTTCTCTCCAGCCTTCTTCTCTAACAAGGCTGCTATTAGACCTCAGAGCCTTCTCTTCTCCAGGCTGAACAACCCTAGCTCCCTCAGCCTGTCTTCCAGCTTAGCTAGAAGTAAGCAGAGTTAACAGCAGTGCTTTCAAAAGCTGACGTGGTGAAGGCAGGTTCAGACCTAGGTATCTCCCCGGAGAAGGCCAGGCTTGGACGAGAAGCTAAATACAATCAAGACTGGACTCTGAAACATCTGAGTGCACTCAAATAGGCAGATGCTAACCACCAAACTTGTACAGCTTGTAACAACTCTCCTTGTGGGTAACTTGTCCCACTCAGGTCTGTCGACTCATGGCTGCTCTTTCAGAACTGGGCCTAAACCTCTGTACTCATTCCAGGCCACCCTTCTGTGGCTCTAGATGTGCCATTCGGCTGCATCCTTCGGGGGGCTGGGAAGTTGCTTCGAGTCTGAATGCTCGCAGCATGCACAAAACTTCAGATGTTTGCTTCAGTTTGTTTGTTTGAAGCAAGTTCATCAGCACTGTGCCACTAACACACACCTCAGCTCTCTATCCAAGTCAAAAAAGCTCTGAGTCTGTCCTCCAACTCCTTTGAGTTAATCAAATCCTCCACAAGGAGCATCTGCAGCCAATTAAATTACTGCAGCATTTATTCTTCATCACAGAAAGGTGGAAGGGACCTTAAAGATCACCTATCTCCAACCCCTCTGGCCTGTGCAGGGACTCCTCACACCAGACAAAGTTTCTCAAGGCCCATTCCAACCTGACCTTGAACACCTCCAGGGAGGGGACATCCACAACCGCCCTGGGCAACCTGCTCCAGTGTCTCACCACCCTCACTGGAAAGAATTTCTTCCTGATCCCCAGTCTAAATCTCCCCTCTCCCAGCTGAAACCCATTCCCTCATCCTAGCACTACACACTTCATAAAAAGCCCTTCCCCAGCTTTTCTGTAGGTTCCCTTCCAGCACTGGAAGGCTGCTCTAAGGTTTCTCCTGTGCCTTATCTTCTCTAGGCTGAATAGTGCCAACTCTCCCAGCCTGCTCACATGGGGAAGGTGCTCCAGGTCTTTGATCGTCTTTGTGGCCCTCCTCTGGCTCTGCTCCAGAAGTTCCATGTCCTTCTTATGTTGGGGGCTCCAGAACTGGATGCAGTACTCCAGGTTGGGCCACGTGGGAGCAGAGCAGAAAGGGAGAATCACTTCCCTCATCCTGCTGGTCATTCCTTTGATGCAACCTGGCACACAGTTGCCTTTTGGGCTGCCAGTGCATGTTGTCAGCTCATGCTGAGTTCTTCACCCCCAAGTGCTTCTCCTCCAGACTGCTTTGAAGCCACTCCTCACCAGCTTATAAATCATTGTATCTTGCAATACAGCATCTTGAGCTAGAGCTCAAGATGAGCTATTTCATTGGAGATAGTACTCAAGATATCACATTCATATGTCTCCTGGAACGTATGCTCAGGATTGCCACTGACAAATGACTGCAAAAGGTCTTTCAGAAGGAGAATATTGGCCACTGGAACAGATCTGCTGGAGCAGCCATTACCATCAACGTTCCCTATAGACTCCTCTTTCCCATTATGAGTGGAAACCAGTGATTCTGGAGATCTTTAATGAGCACACTGGGAACAATTCCAGCCTGCCACCTCTAATGTTTTCAGAATGTTTGCAGTCCATGGGAGTTTGTATTCCAAGGGTTTTGCCCTACTTCAAACATCTTGAGTTATCAGCTATGTGCTTTCTGAACTGAGTACCACAAGTGCTGGTTTCAGTCCGGTTGGCCACGTCTAAAAGTGTTCTTAGATCAATACTTACTATTTCTGGCAGCCAGGTTATCTTTTCAGTCTTTAATTAGATCCATTCTTGAGCCAACTCTAAGCAGTTTACAAATGTATTTCTGCCCCCTTTTGAGAAGCAAACCCAAAGCCCAGACATCTTTTAACCCTTTGTCTGCCCTACAAGCAAAATGAAACTGTTCACCAAGCCAGTCCTGTGGCTGGACCCATAGGACGCTCTCTCCAGTCCCCCCTCAGCAAAAGGAGAGGAGCACTGCAACTTAGGAAGACTGAAACTGTTTTGATGGGACATGCAGAGCTCTGAGTATGATAGGCAGATGCTTACTCTGTTAACAGCATCTTTTTGCTCATGAAGGTTTCACCTCTTTTAACCATATTTGACTACCCTGCCAAACAGGAGGCGATCAAGTGATGCCTTTTGCCTGTGCCACTAATCCCTGCAATCCATCATTTCCATGGCTGTGGAGATACCCCACTCTTAATTCAAACACCTCCTGCTTGAGCATATCCTGGAACACATGCCATATACCCAACTCTTACTGACTTATTTCTCAATTCATCAACATTACTTTTCCAGATCATTTCTTTACACAATTTCTTCCCGTTAATGATATTATCTCATGCCACTACTGCATTGCCCAGGGGTGGAAAAGAGCCTGGATAAAGCACCTTTGCTGGCCAGACTGGTCCACATTTGACACAGAACTGAAATTCTAACAATTAGGAGCTTCAGACCACGGAATCATCTACACACAACTAATTTGAGTCCCCAAAATAAGAAAGTAAGAAGATAGCAAGGTGAAACAGAATTTTAAACCATAGGTGATTTCATTTTTCCCTATCAGTATTGCATCAAAGATCTTATTCATGGTAAAATCTCTCTCCTTCCTGCATTCAGATTGTGTCTAGCACAAAGCTGAAGCAATTTATTACCCATAGCTGTCAGGGAGATGACAGAGATATGAAGTATATTGCATTGTGTTAGGAGCTTGGTTTAAAAGGAGACTGAGCTTGAGAGAATGTGTTACATCACCACCCACTGAGCAAAAATCATACTCTGTGTTCCTTTTGATGTATTAGCAACGTTACCTCATGGACAAAGAATTAGATAACAAAACCCATTACTTCAGACTGTGCTCTTTTGCACCCACCAGCTTTTCATTCTTTTCCAGTTCACACACTTGTGGTCATCTCTATTTTATGTGCCAACAGTGTCTCCTTTAAGGTCCTCACAGAACCAACCAGGTTGCAAGAGACCTCCAAGATCATCCAGTCTGCTTTTCTTGTTTATGCTCCTTTATTTTCATAGAATGGTTTGAGTTGGAAGGGACCTTGAAGATCATCTAGTTCCAACCCCTCTGTCATGGGCAGGGACACCTTCACTACACCATATTGTTCAAGGCCTGATCCATCCTAGCCTTGAACACCTCCAGGGAGGAGGCATTTCAGGAGTGCCTGTATTTCCTCATTAATCTGAATCCCTGCTCCTTATGCATCGTTCACACTTAGGCATTAACATTTATTTTCTTGCCTCACTGGTCCCTAGGTTGATATTTTGAATGTCCTGGTTTCCAGCTGCCTTCCTAAAACCTTCTATTTGGACACCAGTATTTTCCTTCTGCTGTTTCTTATGCCAGTGGCACTCTCATGGAACATGATGGCTGGTTCCTCCCCAACTTTCTGGAAGCCTGTGCAAACACTTGATGAGATTCACCACTTTTGCCTCTGACACTCCTCACCCTCTATTAGGATCATTAACCCATCTGTCCTGGAATCAGGAAAAGGAGTTCCAGCAGCAAGAAAATGACAATGAAGTTAGCACAGACTGAAGAAAAGGTAGTATGCGGAGAGAGGAAATGCTGCAGCTCGTGGGAAACACTTGGAGGTATCTCTTGGAATGAAATGATTTGTTGCAAAAGTTGTGATAGGAAGGAAAAGTGAAAGGAAATTGGAACTGAAAGTATTCTCTGTGACCTCTAGGAATCTTCTGCTTCCATTAGGCTCATGGGGGAGACACAAGGCTACACATCTCCACTTCTTCTGCACCTCTTAGATGGGTTTCAGCTTACTAATTTAAACAGCAGCACTTTGCAGTATATTTTATCCCCATGGGCAGTCAGAAAGCTGGAGACAAAAAACATAAGATGAGAGAACTCCCCTCCTCTTGCCTCTGAAACCACAGAACTGACAAAGTCACAGCCTCTGGCACCACCCAAATGTTCACCAGCCTCCCCAGGCAGAATACCAAGTGTTCTAGCTCTCTGCAACATATTTAGGCAGCTGTCACAATCCTGCTGAAAAACAAACATATCATGAGGGGAAAAAAAGAAAATCAGGTGTAATCTGGACTTCCATATACAACAAAAGCACAAACCAAAATGAAAACCCAAAAGCATGGTGATGGCTCACTCACAACTCATAGCAGAGATGGTTACGAGCAGCAGATGGGAAGCCAACGGATCAAACACAGCCTCAAAAGAAGAGCCCAAAAGAACTGTAAAACAGAGAGAAACCCAAAGAAAAACATGATAAAAAACAACAAAATGAGGAAAAAAAAAGAAATAAAAATTAAACAGAAATTAATCAAAAACCAGTTCAATATTGTATCTCTCCAGGAACCTGGTCTCCTGCTGAGCTCTTGCCACCTCCCAGCATTCTTCCAAGGGCTGTTGGTTCATGCTGTATTTAGTTTCATTTAGACAGGAAGTGTTGAGTCTGTTTGTGAGTGCTCAGTACAGTGAGGAGAGAGGTCTCTCTAGAAACTAACATCCCCTTGCTCATGTGTCACACCTAATAGCATAAACAACTCAAAGCTGAGAGCAGAGATGCAGACATAGGTCAGTCGTACGGTTGGGTGTACAGCTTCACCGTCATTTTCCTTCCTAAGGCTGATACCTCCCTTCCAAGAATTATTTGATACCTCTCTTCCTTCCCCACTCAAACTGGTCCAATGACCACCAAAGGGTTTTGAACTTCCTCATCCCTTTTCAGTGCTTTTCACACAGAGCAAGTTCTAATGTTAGCACCTAAGTTGCTAAAAATGAACAGAGATGTCCCCCTCTCCGCTTGAGTTGTCAGGGGTTCCCACCCAAGGTCTTCGACCTTTTCTGCCATCACCACCTTGCTTTCTCACTAGCAATCTCTCACTGGCTTGCCAACTTCACAGCCTTCACAGCTTCAGGCATCTTGCCCTTTCCTGCTGACTGCTGCAGTGCCCCATCAAGAAACACTGTGGTCTTCGCTCTGTCTGGAGGGATGCAGCACAGTGGTTTGAAAGAAAGGAGAATCAAAGTCAAGGCTGCTTTTAGGCCATGTGAGCAGGCAGCTGTATCTTCAGATGTGAACTGCACAGCATGGAAACATGAGGGCCACCCTCATCAGAGGAAGGGACTAGCATTATTATGTATAGCTTCATAGAATCAACCAGGTTGGAAGAGACCTCCCAGATCATCCTGTCCAACCTAGCACCCAGCCCTAGCCAGTCAACCAGACCATGGCACTAAGTGCTTCATCCAGGCTTTGCTTGAACACCTCTATTCATCCCAACAGATACCCAGCAGCAATAAACCCAATGGAGTTCCTTAAATTCAAGTGTCAGTATTTCATCTTCCCTACAAAAAGTGAAAGCTCCAAGATTTCTGCAGATATTGCAAGAAATTTAGCTTTGAGAAAGTTACTTTGGTCTTCTGCTGATTCTTTCCAAAGCAAAAGTCCTGGAGGAGAGGAGTTAAAATGTCATCTTTGGTTTACTTCAGGAAAAGTCACATTTTCCAATGGATTTTAACATCAGAGAATATCAAGGTCATAACTGAGACGCTGGAGCGAGTCCAGAGATGGGCAACCAAGCTGGTGAAGGGACTGGGGAACAGGTCTGGTGAGGTAACTGGGGTGGTTTGGTCTGGAGTTGAGGAAGCTGGGGGAGACCTCACTGCTCTCTACAACTCCCTGAAAGAAGGTTGCAGTGAGCTGCACACTGGTTTCTTCTCCCCAGGAACAAGTGATTGGACAAGAGGAAACAGCCTCAAGTTGCACCAGAGGAGGTCTAGGTTGGATATTAGAAGAAATTTCTTCACTGAAAGGGTTCTCAAGCACTGGAACAGGTTCTCCAAGGGAGGTGGCTGAATCCCCATCCCTGGAGATATTGAAAAGAAGCAGAGTGCTGGTGCTGAGGGCCATGGTTTAGCCCAGCCTTGACAGAGTTACAGAATGGTTGGACTTGATGATCTTACAGTTTTTTTCCAGCCAAAATGATCCTATGATTCTATGAGTAATAACTTTCTGAATAGCATGCACCAACCATCTCATCAGATGATTCCTACACCAGGAGATGAGGATACCCTCTTCAAATTACAAACAGGGATGGGAATTAGCACTTTTAAACCAAAAGCATAGTCCAGCTGTATCTGTATCTGAATCTCATTCAGTTTTTTAAGAGCATATTTGCCTTAGGCCTGCACTTGTTCCTCACATTCCATGGGGGAAAAAGCAGCACAGAATATCCCCAGGGAAAGCACAGGGAAAGCTAAGTAAGAAAGGTGAGGTTTATTTTTTTAATGTGCTGTGACACAGAGAAGAGGAACCTCTGAAATGGAAGTGTTTTAAGAGATTGTTATAGAGTGTTAGTCACATCTCATCTGAGATTTGCAACTCACACTGTTTTCCTGGAGGCAGATAGAGAAGATGGTCCTCTTCTACCCAAAGGAAGAAGACAAAAGACAGGCATGGCAACCACTGAGATCTGGGAGATCCAAGTTCAAATTTCTCCCCCCACCTTGGACAGACTTGAAAACCACATCTCCTTCCTTTCATGGTACACCCTTGCACCTCTGAGCCACTAGGTGCTCTGGATGGAAGTCTAAAAGCTTCCCTGTTGGAAAGGATCCCTTTGCATGGAGTAACTGAAATAACAGGCCCTCTGGAGCCTGACAGCAAATTCCTTTACCTGATGGGGGGGTGATGTGACCTGCAGTCTGTGCTAGTTTGAGCCTAGTTAGAATGTTTTGGTGAGAAGAATTAGATTACAGGCTGTGAAGAGAAAAACAATGGTGATGTCTGCTTCACTCATAGGCTTGCTGAGAGGTATAAGAGCAAGAATCCAAACATAGATAAGGCATTCGGGCACTTCCTGGGCTTTGAGCTGCATTTCTTTCTCTCTAACCCCACTTTCTGTCTCTCTGATTAATCCACCTGCTTCCTAACCCCCCTGCTGACCCTCCACTCTTCCTTGGGGCACAAGGCAATGTCCGGGGTAAGGTTGAGGGGTGGGAGAAGGTGGAAGGGCAGTAGAGAGCCCCTCCTGGGGACTCAGGTTTCTGGGACGGGAGTTATCACAGTCTCACAGTATCATCAGGGTTGGAAGAGACCTCACAGATCATCAAGTCCAACCCTTCACCACAGAGCTCAAGGCCAGACCACGGCACCAAGTGCCACATCCAATCCTGCCTTGAACAGCTCCAAGGACGGCGACTCCACCACCTCCCTGGGCAGCCCATTCCAGTGTCCAATGAGTTGTGTGTCTGTATTCCCTTTTACCTTGTCTATTTCTGTCTATAACTGTATCTACTGTAACTCTCTGCTTGTCTGTTGTGCTAAGCTGTAAATACAAAGCTTCATTCAATTTCCAGAGCTGGCTGAGTCTAGGCTGGGTGATTTCCAAAGTGTGGGGGGGTGAGGAACACCCAAACCATCACACAATCCAACTCCACATTCACTTGCCTCGGCAGTAAAGCCCTGTTCCCTCACCACTGGACACAGTAACCCTTTCCTGTTCCTCTCTCTGCTATCCAGTAGGAAGAATAATCAGAGCTTCAAGTAGAATGGCAGTACCCAAAGTAATGACACCTTTGGATGTCCTGTATCCCCTCTGCAGCTTGGCTGTGAAGGCACTTGGAAATGGAAAATGGGATTTCAGTTCCCTGCGGACTTATACAGGATTTGAGCCTGAGCTGTCTTTTCCTCTACCCTGTAGCACAAGAGCTCTACTACATAAAGCCATGACCCAATATAGAACGATCTGAGGTCACCCTCACTGAACCAAGGTGTGATGGTTTGGGTGTCCCCTGCCTCCCACACTTTAGAAATCACCCAGACTAGACTCAGCAGCTCTGGAAATATGAATGAAGCTTATATTTACAGCTGGCACAATAGACAAGCAGAGAGTTGCAGTAGATACAGTTATAGACAGAAATAGACAAGGTAAAAGGGAATACAGACACACAACAGCCCTCCCAGAAACCTGAGTCCCCAGGAGGGGCTCTCAACCACCCCTTCACCTTCCCCCTACCCCTCTCAACCTTACCCCAGTCCCAAGGAAGAATGGAGGTTCGGCCAGGGGGATTAAGAAGCAAAGGTGAAATCAGCAAAGCAAATGGAGGGTGAGGTTAGAAAGCAAGATGGAGTTCAGCCAGCAGCCCCAGCTCCCCAGCAGGCAAAGAGCTGAGAGCACAGCCCAGCATGAAGTGCCCAAGCGAAGTGCAGAGCAAAGTGACTTTATCCTTTGTTTTGCTTTTCTTCTTTACACATCTCAGCAAGGCTGTGAGTGAAGTAGACCTCACCATTGTTTCCATTTCTCAGCCTATGATCTTGTTCTTCTCACCAAAGCATTCTAGCTAGGCTCAAACTAGCACACAAGGTTTCCAGGGGAGGAATGCAGAGAAACAGCTGCTTATCAGAAGGCACAAGAGGCCCTGCTTGCTGAGAGATTTCAAATCATTCAGCCAGTCTGCTTTGCATACCTCTAGTGTCACCTGCTCTGCCCTTCCATGGTCGCAATGTCTTAAAGCAGAACATGAATTCCCTTATCAGCTCCAGATTTGCTACTCCAATAGTCAAAGTAACAAGAACTTTCATGCAATAATCACAGTGGTCTGCTTTACAACTAACTCAATCCCAAAGAAACAGAATTTCTGTGCTGTATTCAATGTGCAACATTTAAAGACACAGCTCCATGTTCCTTGTCCTTCCCCCATCTCCAAGTGAACCGACACGGCTGGGCTTTCAGGCTTTGCTCCCAGTACCTTTTCATGATCCAAAGTTAGAGAGCAAAATTATATTCCTTTCTAAGCCAACAAAGTGCCCAGAATCCCAGAATGGTAAGGCTTGGAAGGGACCTTTGGAGATCATCTAGTCAAACTCTCCTGGCTAAAGGTTTTGGAAGTCTGTGGAGATGAAGACTCCACAATCTCTCAGGGTTGCCTGTTCTACTGCTCTGGCATCCTCCAAATGAAGAAGTCATCCCCCATGCCTAGGTGGAATTTCCAGTGTTCCAGTTTGTGCCCATTGCTCCTAGTCCTGTCACTGGGCACCACTGAGAAGAGTCTGGCTCCATCCTCCTGACACTTGCCCTTTAGGTATCAATAAGTATTGATACTATTCAATATCAATCTTTTCTAGGCTAAACAGTTCCAACTCTCAGCCTCTTCTCCTAAGAGAGACACTCCAGTCCCCATAGCATCTTTGTGGCTCTCTGCTGAACTCTCTCCAGTAGTTTCCTGTCTCTTTTGAACTGGGGAGCCCAGAACTGGGCACAATAGTTCAGGTGGGGCCTCACTAGGGCAGAGTAGAAGGGGAGGAGAACCAACCTCAATTTGCTGGCTACATTCTTAATGCACCTCAGGATATCGTTGGCCTTCCTGGACATGATTGTGCACTGCTAGGTCCTGGTGAACTTAGGATCACAGCCTCTGAAGTCCTTCTCTGCAGGGCTGCTTTCCAGAAGTCAAACCCTCACCTGTCCTGGTGCAGGGGGTTATTCCTTCCCGGGTACAAGACTCCAGACTTGCCTGTTGAACCTCACAAGGTTGCCCTCTGCCTGTCCCTGTCTGGCTGAATGGCAGCACAGCCTGACAGGTGTCAGCCAAGCTTCTCAGTTTTATATCATCATCAAACTTGCTAAGGGCACACTCTGTGCCTTCATCCAGGTCATTGATGAAGATGTTGGACAAGCCTGGACTCCGTTCTGACTGCTGGGGAACACCACTAGCTACACCCCCCAAGCACTCCAAGTGTTACAGCTCCACAAATCTGTTATTCCATTTGCAAAACGTTCACCTCCTACAGACCATCACAGCTTTAGGTATATTTCAAGTAGAAAGCAAGGATAAAAGCTACTGGGCTTCTAAGTTTGACTATTTGGAGTCCTTAGAATGTAGGAGTTAACATCCTTTGGGTTACTTTATAGCTCATTTCACAGTGGGGAGAAAACTACTCAGCAGACAAACAAACCATACACTCCTTTTCCAATCCCTTGTACACCACAGCAAAGTTTATTTCTGACACCACACACAGACATTCAGAAAACAATCCCCTTTTATCTCAGACAGCTGGCACATCCCTGCAGCCTTCACCACGCTTGTCTCAACAGGCTAGGCACTGGCCTGCCTACATCTCTCTGCCTCACAGAGCCACCCTCACCCATGGAAAGTACATTCAGCAAGGGACTGCAAAAGTGCTGCAGTGCAGCCTGAGCCACGAGGAGATGGAGCTGTGATCAATGGGCTGCAGCTGACTAAGCTAAAAAAGTGCTTGCTGAGCATCACAGCCTGGTGGCAGATCCTGCAACGGGAGACAGACTCCAGGAAAAACAGAACCTGTCCTCTACCTTCACATAAATAATTAACATAAAGCTGCCCCAGGCTCAACCACTTCCAACTTCTTCTAGGTGATCCTGCTCTAGCAGTGGGGGTTGGGCTAGATGATCGTCAGAGATCAGGAGATTGATTCCACATAAGCATAAAGAAAAACTTCTTCACTTTGAGGGTGGCAGAGCACTGAAAGAGGCTTCCCAGAGAGGCTCTGGAGTCTCCTTCTCTGGAAACTGAGGTAGGAGGCCCACAAAGATGATCAGAGAGCTGGAGCAGCTCTCCTACAAAGACAAGATGAAGGAATTGGGGCTGTTTAGCTTGAAGAAGAGAAGGGTCCAGTAAGATCTTAGAGCTGTACTTCAGTATCTGAAGGGGACCTACAGGAAGGCTGGGGAAGGACTGTTTAGAAGGGCTTGCAGTGACAGGACAAGAACAATGGTTTGAAACTGGAGCAGGGGAGATTCAAATTGGACATAAGGAGGAAGTTCTTCACATGGAGGGTGGTGAAATACTGGAACAGGTTGCCCAGGGATGGGATTGAGACCCCATCCCTGGAGACATTCAGGATCAGACTTGATGTGTCCTTGAACAACCTGATCTAGTGGGAGGTGTCCCTGCTGATTGCAGGGAGGTTGGACAAGATGACCTCTGAGGGTCCCCTTGAGGGACCAACTATTTGTAAGCACCTGCTGGTGACTGCCTGATCAAGAAGAAGTAGCTGAAGCCCACAGACCACCAAAGGAAGCCTAGCAGTTGGTAGTACCAGTGCCAGCACGGCACGGTGATACAAACCACAAGCTTTCTGCTCAACACTGAGCAGCACCAGAACAGAACAAGAAATGAAGATTTGGAGTCGTAAAAGAGGACAACACAGAACAGGAGCAGACTTCTCACACCCCAGCATTGGATCATTCCTCCAAAGTTTGGAAGTCTCAGGCTCCTGCGCTCTGACCTGACAGCAGAGTCCTACAAACGCCATGTGTCTGAGCCAGAGGTGGAGCAGGAGCAGATGTGCTGTGAGCTCTCTCACTGCAGCTTTACAGTTTTGCACAAACCCAAGGTAACTTCCCTAGAAAATGGAGCATGTTGAGTTTTTCCATCAACTGACACACCCAAGCCCTTCTCCTCTGGGCCACTCTCAAGATAAGTACTGAGTATGAAATGTGTAAGTATCGAGCACTAGAAGATATTACTAAGGCTAGTGGACTGTCCTTGACAGTGTTTCCTTGAGCAGTGGAATATCTCAGGTCAAACATGCTCTGCTGAGCATAGAACATAACCAGCATTTGCTAGTGGTCACACAGCAAAGGCCATTGAACCATGCCCCATGCTGCCATGGCCACACATTCCATGGACACCTGCAGGGATGCTGACTCCACCCCCTCCCTGGGCAGCCTGCTCCAATGCCTGACCACTCTTTCTATAAATCCATTTTTGCTATTATCCAACCTCAACCTCCCCTAGCACAGTTTCAGGCCACTTCCTGTCATTCTATCAGCTGATACTAGGGATAAAAGACCAACCCTCACCTCACTCCAACCTCCTTTCAGGGAGTGTAGAGAGCAACAAGGTGTCCCCTCAGCCTCCTCTTCTCCAGACTAAACAACCTCACTTCCCTCAGATGCTCCTCATAAGACTTGTACAGAATCCCTCCTGCTGGCCACAACCCTGGCTCTGATCCCAATGCCCAAAACGGTGTTGGCAGCCAAAGTAAAGCCTTCAGTCAAGCCCTAAGCTGCTCTCAACACACAATGGACACCAAATGGCACCATGCATGCACATTTCTTCTACCTGTCCACAAGTGTAACTATCAAAGACTGACTTCTACAATGCTCACAGAAGCATCATGTAACAAGACTGTTGAGAAAAGCTGAGTTCCCTTAATGACAGAGGGGAAAACTGTTGCTGATTCTACCTGAAGCACCTTTGCACTTCAACTATCTCATGCCCTCACAGTGCAATGAGAGCTCCTACTGACTGCTGCTGTCCAGGAGATTGTGCAGTGTCTGGCCAGGGGCAATTAGTAGAGGGGTGAGGTTGTTCCCATGAAAGAAAATTCCTGTGACAACAGCTTCTGTCCAAATAGTAGCATTTGTGCTCATACTCATAGAACCATAGAAAGGCCTGGGTTGGAAGAGACCTCCAAAGCTCATCTAGACCAACCCCCTCTGCAATAAGCAGGGGCATCCTCAACCAGATCAGGTTTCTCAGAGCCCTGTCAAGCTTCACATTGAATATCTCCAGGGATGGGGCCTCAACTACCTCCCTGGGCAAGCCGTTCCAATGCTCTACTACCCTCATGGTGAAGAACTTGTTCCTAACATCCAATCTAATTCTGCTCTTCTCTAGTTTGAAGCTGCTGCCCCTTGTCCTATAACTGCAGGCCTCTCTTCATCCTTCTTGTAAGCTCCCCTTGGCTATTAGCATTCCATACAAGGTGGATGAGTTTTGTTTTCCTAGAAGCAGAGAATAAGTTCTGATGCAGAATAAATCTGGATTTAGTTAAGCCAAGCAGCCCATAACTGTACAAATGTCATGCTATTAACTGCCTGGTCAAATCAAACATTGGCCAAAAGGCCAATGGCATCCTGGGGTGCATTAAGAAGAGTGTGCCCTGCAGCTTGAGGAAGGTTCTCCCCCTGGGGAGGCCTCATTTGGAATACTGTGTCCAGTTCTGGGCTCCCCAGTTCAAGAAGGTCAAGAAATTACTGGAGAGAGTCCAGCAGAGAGCCACTAAGATGCTGAGGGGACTGGAGAATCTCTCTTACCAGGTGAAAATGAGAGACCTGAGTCTATTTTGCCCGTAGAAGAGGAGACTGAGGAGGGATCTCATTCATACTGATCCAAAGGGTGACTGTCAGGAGAATGGAGCCAGGCTGTTCTCACAGGTATCCAGGGACAGTGGAAACAAACAGAAAGACAGGAAGGTGATTCTATGTAAATGTCAGGAAAAGCTTCTTCACTCTGAGGTTGTCAAAGCCCAGGCTGCCCAGAGACACTGTAGAATCTGGGTCTCTGGAGGCATCCCAAACCCACCTAGATGTGTTTCTCTAGGTGATTCCACTACACCAGGAGCATTGGACCATCTTCTTCCAACCCCTACCATTGTGTGATTCTGTGAAATCAAGTGGAACTGTCAAGTAGTTATCCTTTGTGGGAAAACCACAACCCAAACACACAGTACTCATCAGCAGTTTAGCAGGGAAACAGCTCCCAAGGTAGAAGTTACTGTGCTTAACCTTTAAAAAAGGATCTGGAGGAGCAGAGTGCTACCAGCTGAGGCTAGAGAACCTAATGCTCAATGAAGAACATGAAGAGGAGAAATGATGGCACCTCAAAGCTTTCATCAATCTCTTCACTGAAGCAATGAAGGTGTTTTCAGAAACCCAGATGCCACTTCCAGTCTATAATTGGCTTGAATTCTGACTGCAGAAAGAGGAATGGAGTAGGGCTGCATTTTGAGAAGTGCAGTGAGGTTAAGGCTATGTCCCAAACTAAATGGCTTGACAAAGAGCAGCAGCACACAGTAGGTGTCTTGTTAAGAATAAGATGGAGACACAACCCTTTGGGCTGTAAATGGGGGCAGATCCAAAGGCCTGCAATGAACTTAAGAGACTTATTAAAAAACAGAGAAAAAAATTGCCCAGCTGTGTTCAGATACTAAAGAGACAAAAGCTGATCACTGATCTCTACTTTCTTCTCACTCCCCAGCCACTGTACTACCAACTCTGAGTTAAAGCCTCACATTATCAGCACTCTCCAGAACAGCAGTTTTCTTGCAGATCCAGTGGTGTGCAGACCCAAAGGGGTAAGCCTAGGATGATAACCAGATTCTCTCAGCTCTCCCTGCTGTATTCCAAATTACATCTATGAAAGCTCTGATTCTTAGAGCATCTTGAAGATTAACACATGCTTATGAGTGACCTCAGATAGCACAGTGCTGGTAATAAGGGTTGAAGATAACATTCAAGTTATACTCCCTGCCTTTATCTTCCCTGCAAGCAGGCATGCAGAGGAGTCTGGACAGGGGGCAATAAGTACACACCCAAAGGCAGGCATGGGTGAGAACAGCACT
The DNA here is from genome assembly GCA_013400475.1 of Tricholaema leucomelas. NCBI lineage: Eukaryota > Metazoa > Chordata > Aves > Piciformes > Lybiidae > Tricholaema lacrymosa > Tricholaema leucomelas. The sequence goes on from WAAF01015970.1 coordinate 70,409, forward strand.
ACAGGCTGCAGTTCACTGTAAGCTCAGCCTATTTTTTTCACAAGATGCTTGAAGAATGCATCAACCTGGTTCCCCAGATGACTGAGAGTTTAACAGACCAGTCCTCTGCAACTCCAGAAGCTACATGGCCAGCACTGGGCTTATTCTCTTTGTCTGGCTATAACAGCCTCACTAAGTATTTCAAGCCTGTAGAACACAGCCAGGACTGAGTTTACTCTCTTTTGCTTGGCTATAATGTACCCAATACGTATTTCATAGCTTCACAGAACACCAGTTTGGAAAACACTTCAGGGATCATCTAGTCCAACCCTTCTGGGTAAAATGCAGGGAAAACATCACTGTCCTAAAGGAATAAGAAAAAGAGGAAAAGCCAGAGAGCTTGTAAAACCCAAGCAAGCACCCTGAGAGCTTGTAAAACCCAACCAAGCCCCCAGAGGGCTTGCTAAACCCAAACCAAGCACCCAGAGAGCTGGCAAAACCAAACCAAACACCCAGAGAGCCTGTAAAACCCACCCAAACCCCCAGAAAGCCTGCAAAACCCAAACCAATCACCCAGAGAGCTTGCGAAACCCAAGCAAGCAGCCAGCAATCTTGCAAAACCAACCCAAGCACCCAGGGGGCTTGTAAAACCCAACCAAGCCCCCAGAGGGCTTGCTAAACCCAAACCAAGCACCCAGAGAGCTGGCAAAACCAAACCAAACACCCAGAGAGCCTGTAAAACCCACCCAAACCCCCAGAAAGCCTGCAAAACCCAAACCAATCACCCAGAGAGCTTGCGAAACCCAAGCAAGCAGCCAGCAATCTTGCAAAACCAACCCAAGCACCCAGGGGGCTTGTAAAACCCAACCAAGCCCCCAGAGGGCTTGCTAAACCCAAACCAAGCACCCAGAGAGCTGGCAAAACCAAACCAAACACCCAGAGAGCCTGTAAAACCCACCCAAACCCCCAGAAAGCCTGCAAAACCCAAACCAATCACCCAGAGAGCTTGCGAAACCCAAGCAAGCAGCCAGCAATCTTGCAAAACCAACCCAAGCACCCAGGGGGCTTGTAAAACCCAACCAAGCCCCCAGAGGGCTTGCTAAACCCAAACCAAGCACCCAGAGAGCTGGCAAAACCAAACCAAACACCCAGAGAGCCTGTAAAACCCACCCAAACCCCCAGAAAGCCTGCAAAACCCAAACCAATCACCCAGAGAGCTTGCGAAACCCAAGCAAGCAGCCAGCAATCTTGCAAAACCAACCCAAGCACCCAGGGGGCTTGTAAAACCCAACCAAGCCCCCAGAGGGCTTGCTAAACCCAAACCAAGCACCCAGAGAGCTGGCAAAACCAAACCAAACACCCAGAGAGCCTGTAAAACCCACCCAAACCCCCAGAAAGCCTGCAAAACCCAAACCAATCACCCAGAGAGCTTGCGAAACCCAAGCAAGCAGCCAGCAATCTTGCAAAACCAACCCAAGCACCCAGGGGGCTTGTAAAACCCAACCAAGCCCCCAGAGGGCTTGCTAAACCCAAACCAAGCACCCAGAGAGCTGGCAAAACCAAACCAAGCGCCCAGAGAGCTTGTAACACCCAAGCAAGCACCCTGAGAGCTTGTAAAACCCAACCAAGCACCCAGAGAGCTTGCAAAACCCAAACCAATCACCCAGAGAGCTTGCAAAACCCAAGCAAGCATCCAGAGAGCTTGTAAAACCCAAGCAAGCAGCCAGAAATCTTGCAAAACCAAACCAAGCAGCCCTCCTTAGACTCCCAGCTCGCTTGAAATCACCTTGCAGAAAATTCAGTCCAGCATCGTGATCAAGAATAACAACCACAAAGCAATCAAAATCACAAACCCTTTCCAGATGTGGAAATAAAAGACAACCAAGAAGCCTTCCAAGGTACTTACTGGTCGGACTTCCCCAGTAGTGTTGGTATACTGACGGGCCAGACCAAAGTCTAACATGTAGCACTTCCTGTACGTCGAAGGTAAGCGACCCATGGCGAAATTGGACTAGACAAAGACAGAAAGAAAGAGAAAAAGCAAATTTGGCACCAACAACTTGGGTGAGAGTGGTCACTTGTTAACAACATTTTGCCATAAAGCCCCCATGTGCTTCTCTCTGGTGGAAAAATCAAAGTGGAGGATTTTAAGATGTATCTTGAGCACCATGATTGGAAAAATCACTGTCATGTTAAGGAGTTGATGCTGCAGATGAGCGACTGTGGAACCTCAAAATAACCAACATTCACATTAGCTTAGCTAAATTTCAGCTGCTGAGAAGAAGAGCTGCATTCAACACCACTAGCTCTGCAGTTCCATCACTTGCATAACTGGCTGGAGTGAGTGTGGCAAAACACTTCTGTTCACGGTTCAGCTGCTGGCATGCGTTATTCTGCCCTAACTCCCAGAATCTCCATCCACTGTATTGCATTACCTACATTTACTTGAATGTTCAAACGCCTAAAAAAACCCTGGGGTTTAGTTCTTAGTAAATAAACTGCTAACAAGCAGATAGAGCAGGTCTTTCCCAAGAACAAAACCAGGCTGCGCAGTGAGTGGCTGCAGAGCAGCCCTGAGGAGAGGGAGACTTGAGGGTGCTGGTGGATGAGAAGCTCAACAGGAGCCAGCAGTGTGCACTTGCAGCCCAGAAAGCCANAGGTGGGGAGAGTCAGACTGGACGTAAGGAGGAAGTTGTTGAGCATGAGAGTGGTGAGAGCCTGGAATGGGTTGCCCAGGGAGGTGGTTGAGGCCCCATGGCTGGAGGTGTTTAAGGCCAGGCTGGATGAGGCTGTGGGCAGCCTGCTCTAGGGTAAGGTGTCCCTGCCCATGGCAGGGGGGTTGGAACTGGCTGATCCTTGTGGTCCCTTCCAATCCTGTCTGATTCTATGATTTTAAACCCCCCATCTTATGAGTTCTGTTCTTCACCTGCTAAAGGATTTGTGGATGAATCTCATCAGCCAAGTTTTCAGATGAATCTCACCAAAACCAGCTGATTTTAAAAGCAGTAATATAAATTTGTCTTAAGGATGATAACACAAATGTTCAGGTCAAGTAGTGAAGAGCTGCAGGAAAAAAGACTCCCATAGTGAGACTTGAAATTGTTCTGCCTCACCCTGGCAGGTGACCCACACTGTGACTGTTTCTGACACTGGAAACTGTGTTCCATTTTTTTGTGTGTTTTGGCAATTGCTCAGAAAAGATGAAGAGGATTATTAGCAAAGCCAAATATATGGAACAGCATTTAATCAAGTGATGGGTCACAGAACAAGACATCCTTTCTGGATCCTCTTTTGAGTAGTAATTGGTTGGATTCCAAATCATAGAATCATAGACTGGTTTGGGTTGGAAGGAACCTCCAAAGGTCATCTAGCTCAACCCCCTCTGCAGTAAGCAGGGGCATCCTCAACCAGAGGCTGGCCAGAGCCCTGTCAAGCCTCACACTGAATATCCTAAATTACCTCCCTGGGTAAACTCTTTGAGTGCTTCACCACCCTCATGGTAAAGAATTTGTTCCTAACATCCAATCTAAATCTACTCTTCCCTACTCTGAAACCACTGCCACTTGTCCTGTCACTGCAGGCCTTTGGAGACTCTCTCTCTGTCCCTCCTGTAGGCCCCTTTCAGGTACTGGAAGTAGATTACTTCCTCATATCATCTTGACTGTTATAAGTAGGACTGACAGCTACTAGCTCAAACATGGAGCAATCTATGCTGGCAAAAACTACTTTGCACTTAGAGCAATGTCAATACCACCTTATTACTCTGTGCTTAAAGAAAAGAGACGATGTGTCAGAGAGTGGGAGCGCACAAGGAGGCCTGAATGCCTCCACTGAGGTCTGCCCATATTCAGACTGCCTCTACTGACTTGAGCAGGCCAGACAGAAGACACAACCAAAAGGAAAAATATCCAAACCAACATACAGGCTTGATGTCACGGTGCAGGAATCCCACTGAGTGAATGGCTTCTATCGACTCCAGGATCTGCTTGCCTAAGCGCAGCGTTGTGCTCAGCGTGAAAGTCCCTCGAGGCTGACTCCTCCTGAGATCTGCAAGATTGCGGCCCTGAAACAATCAAGAAATCACTTAAACCACCACTCCAAAGCCCAGTGTGACACAGCTCCAAAGTCTAACGTGCACCCTCCAAAAAGCAGAAATGCTGATCAGACAGGTGCTCGCTCTGTGTCTGCTTTACTTCTTGCACATGGTCTTCCCATAGAGTCAAAGAATCTTTATGGCTGAAAGGAGCTTCCAGGTTATCAAGCTCAACTATTATATGCCCCTACCAAGTCAGCTGCTAAACCATGTCCCTCAGCACCATATCTACACCTCCAGGGATGGGAATTCAATCATTTCCCTGTGGAGCCTGTTCCAGCATTTGAGAACCCGTTCGGTGATGAAGCTTCTTCCAGTCTCCAACTTAAACCTCCCCTGGTGCAAAACTTGAGGCCATCTCATCTTGTCCTGTTAGTAGGGAGAAGAGACTGACCCCCACCTTACTACAACCTCCTTTCAGGGAGTTACAGAGAGCAAGAATACCTTCTCTCAGCCTCCTTTTCTCCAGAGTAAACAATGCCAGTTTCTCAAGATGCTCTTCACCAGCCCTGTTCTCCAGATCATTCACCAGCTTTGTTGCCCTTCTCTGGACACGTTCCAGCACTTCAATGTCTTTCTTAAGTGAGGGGCCCAAAACAGAACCTAGTATTCAAGGTGTGACCTCAGCAGCACTGAGCACAGAGGGACAGTAATGTCTCTGTTTAAAGTGATAAGAAGATACTAGGTTGTTATCTTGGAAGTCAGCTTATGTACCTTTTGGGGAAACAGGCATGACATGGACAGCAGTGCCTCAGACTGTATGAGCCCAGCACCTCCCTGCTATTCAAGCCAGAAGCTGACTTACAAATAACCTCAGACTGTTCTCTGAGCTGTCTAAAGATGAAAGCAGCACAAATATGATAAGCAAATTATGAAGCCATGACCTGTTACAGCTCATAAAAGCAGTTTCAGCAGAAACTCCTTAGCACAAAATTGTCTGGCTCGAGCTCAAGTCAGCATTGTTGGTACAGTAACAGAGTGGGGACAGCTGTCTATCAAAGAGAGCCAGACCCAAAATCAGGAGAGGAGGGAGGATTTATAAGTACATGGTAATGCACAGGCTTGGGGAAGAGTGGTTACAAACTGCACAGCAGAGAAGGAGCCTGGGGGGGTTGGTCAACACCCAGCTGAAGATGAACAAGTGCGTGCCCAGGCAGCCAAGATTGCCAACAGCATCCTGGCCTAGATCAGGAATAGTCTTGCCAGCAGGACCAGGGAAGTGAGTGTCCCCCTGCACTCAGCACTGGTGAGGCCACATCTTGGGTTCAGATTTGGGGCCTTCACTACAGGAAAGACATCGAGGTGCTACAACACCTGGACTTCAGCAAAGCCTTTGGCACCGTCTGCCACAACAAGCTCCTGGCCAAGCTGGCAGCTCATGGCTTGGACAGATTCACTCTGTGCTGGGTCAGGAACTGCCTGGAAGGCTGAGCCCAGAGAGTGGTGGTGAATGGTGCCACATCCAGTTGGCAGCTGGCACTAGTGGTGTGCCCCAGGGATCAGTGCTGGGCCCAGTCCTGTGCAACATCTTTACTGATGGTCTGGAGAAGGGGATTGAGTCCAGCATCAGTAAGTTTGCAGATGACACCAAGCTAGGAGCAGGTGTGGAGCTGTTGGAAGGTAGGAGAACCCTGCAGAGGGACCTGGCCAGGCTGGATGGGTGGGCAGAGGCCAATGGGATGAGATTGAACAAGGCCAAGTGCAGGGTTCTGCACTTTGGCCACAACAACCCCAAGCAGCACTACAGGCTGGGGACAGAGTGGCTGAGAGCAGCCAGGAGGAAAGGGACCTGGGGGTACTGGTGGATAGTAGCTGAAGATGAGCCAGCAGTGTGCCCAGGTGGCCAAGAGGGCCAATGGCATCCTGGCCTGTATCAGGAACAGTGTGGCCAGTAGGACGAGGGAGGTTCTTCTGCCCCTGTACTCAACACTGGTCAGGCCACACCTTGAGTGCTGTGTCCAGTTCTGGGCTCCTCAACTCAAGAGAGATGTTGAGGTGCTGGAAGGTGTCCAGAGAAGGGCAACAAGGCTGGTGAGGGGCCTGGAACACAAACCCTATGAGGAGAGGCTGAGGGAGCTGGGGGTGTGCAGCCTGCAGAAGAGGAGGCTCAGGGCAGACCTCATTGCTGTCTGCAGCTACCTGAAGGGAGGCTGTAGCCAGGTGGGGGTTGGTCTCTTCCCCCAGACAACCAGCAACAGAACAAGGGGACAGAGTCTCAGGTTGTACCAGGGGAGGTCTAAGCTGGATGTTAGGAGGAAGCTGTTGGCAAAGAGTGATTGGCATTGGAATGGGCTGCCCAGGGAGGTGGTGGAGTCACCGTCCCTGAAGGTGTTGAAGCAAAGCCTGGATGAGGCACTTAGTGCCATGGTTTAGTTGACTGGATAGGGCTGGGTGCTAGGTTGGACTGGATGATCCTGGAGGTCTCTTCCAACCTGGTTGATTCTTTTCTATTCTAACAGCTCCAGAGAAGGGCAGTGCTTCCCCAATGGATAGAGACACACAGGAATTGGTCTGCTCCTCAGTGTGACAAACTAAGACTAAGCCACTTTTTCTAGAACCTATCTTTTTAAACTTTGGTGACAGCTTACTAGAGGCAGCAAAGATTTGTCATCCCTACCCTGAAGGATGCAAGCTACTGAGCTGACAGCAGATTTTCCTTTCCACTGTGAAGTGGTTCCTTGGACACCAACTGGCTTAGTCAATGGTGACAGGGAAAGGCATGTGTTTTGCCAGAGCCAGGCACTGAAATGTGCCAAAATTTTCCTCCAGCTGGTTTGGGAGATGGTCTCAGACACCTGCTCTCCTGAAACAACCCAAGGCACATGAACATCCCATGCTGCCCCCCAGGAAGGGACAGAAAATGAACATTATATTCCAAATAAATACCCTCAGGCTGGCTAAGCAATGGAGAGGATGCAATGAGTTGCAAAGCTTGAACTGGAAGCCTCAGTCCCAGTGACTGAAGGGAAAAGCAGAATTGCAGTCCACAACACTCTGAGGGATGCAGGATAACCCAGCCCCACTTTCCACAGCTGCTCCTCACAAGCCCTACTCTCCAAGTCTTTCACCACCTTTGTTGCCCTTCTCTAGACATGCTCCAACACCTCAATGTCTTTCTTGTAGTTAGTTAGGGCCCCAAAACTGAACAGGGGTTAAGGTGTGGCCTCACCAGTACTGAGGACAGCAGGATAATCACCCCCATGGTCCTGCTGTTAGGATTATTCCTGATCCAGGCCAGGATGTTGCTGGCCTTCTTGGCCACCTGGGCATAGACTGGCTCAAGTTCAGCCAGCTTTCTACACCAAGAAATAGAAGGTCTTTCAGAGAAGGATAGGCTCTGCACAGCAAAGCCTTATCAGCAAGGGAGAACAAGTTCCCTGTCACCTCTTACATCAGGTGCTGAAACAGGACAGCTTCCAAGGCAACTGTGTCAGAAAGAAGCATCTCCAGCTTGAAATTACTCCCCCCTCAAGCTAAGGACAATCCCACTCCTCTTACAGGCCTTTCCTCACTGCCGTTTTGGCTCAGCCATCTCTCCCTGCTTGCTCCCTCCCAACTTTTTCTCCTGTGGCTCTTTGCTGTAAAAGAAGGCTGCTTCTGTGAGAAAGGCAGCTGTTTTCACAACAGTGCCACCACCTTTGGGCTCTGAAGCTCTAACTGCATGTTTTCTGGGTGAAGTTTCATGACAAATCATGCAGAGGTCCTTGTAGCTTCTGCTGTTACTGTGGCTTATGTTGATAGCCATGAAAGGCCTCAGCTGGCTACCTCTAATAGAAGGAGCTGGCTGTCTAGCAGTGCAGTCGCCACATGCTGCCTACCCAAGTATTTACCCATACTGACTTCATGTCAGCAGTGTGCAAACAGGAGAGAAGACTCTCACAGCAGAAGCCAAGCTACTGCTGAGCTTGGCAGAGATGGAGGAGCCAGAGATCATCCCCTTTCACAATAAAGACTGTGCTGCTGGTGTGACACCACTGGCTCCTACCACACTCCTGAGCTCCGAGGCAAGCCACATATTTTGAATGCTGCATCACAGAGCTCAGCAGGAGATATTTCAAACAGCTGTCACTGCTTCATGATGTTGTGAGTAGCTCCTGCAAGCATTCTGATGTGAGTGCTCTCCCCAGGAAACTGACAGAAAGCATCTTAACCCAAAAAGCAGAGCTATGAAAGATCTTAGCACATCTTGACAACTGGAGCTGTCCCAAGAGACATCACACCAGCACCGCTCCTATTTCCCACTCCACCTACCTATGCACAACAAAGTCCATACACCAGTGCTGGGCCTTTTTCTATTACTGTAAATCCTTCTCTGAGATGGGACAGGAGGGAGAGGGGAAGCATCAAACTCACCTGAAGCTGCATGACCACATAATTGAACTTTTCATTCCTTCCACAGCCAATAAATCTGCAAACATGATCCTTCCCTGAAAAGAAACAGAAACATATAGAATGGAACAGAAGATCTAGTTGAGGATGCCCCTGCTTGCTCCAGAGGCAGTTGGGCTACATGACCTTCAGAGGTGCCTTCCAACCCAGACCATTCTATGATTCTATAACCCTGCAATCACCATTTTTAGACAAATGGTTTCTGATCAAGGGCCTCTAAGTGGCATCAGGCAGGGAGTTTTGCAGAACAGGCTGATTTTGTTTCTACTGGAGAAGAGGAGGCTCAGGGGTGACCTCATTGCTGTCTACAACTACCTCAAGGGAGGTTGTAGCCAGGGTGGGGTTGGGCTCTTCTCCCAGACAACCAGCAACAGAACAAGGGGACACAGCCTCAAGTTGTGCCGGGGGAGGTCTAGGCTGGATGTTAGGAGGAAGTTGTTGGCAGAGAGAGTGATTGGCATTGGAATGGGCTGCCCAGGGAGGTGGTGGAGTCACTGTCCCTGGAGGTGTTCAAGAGAAGCCTGGATGAGGCACTTAGTGCCATGGTCTGGTTGCCTGGCTAGGGCTGGGTGCTAGGTTGGGCTGGATGAGCTTGGAGGTCTCTTTCAACCTGGTTGATTCTATTCTATTCTATTCTATTCTATTCTATTCTATTCTATTCTATTCTATTCTATTCTATTCTATTCTATTCTATTCCACTTCACAGAATCATAGCTCAAAAAAGTACTGAAACTCAACAAGAAATAGTCAAAAGAGGGGAAAAAAAAAATCAGTGTCAGGGATCCTCAAATCTTCAGAATGACAAAGGGCACAAGTGGGAGTGTAACAAACTGCAGTCCATACAACCACTGTGTGCATGCGACACCAACCACAGCCAGCACCCCCCTAAAGTAAAGCATGCCCACAAGGCCTCACAGGCTCACTGGCAGCATGCCTGAGCTCCCTGTAGAGTCATACAGGCATTAAGGTTGGAAAAGGCCTTCAAGATCATGGAGTCCCACTGTAACCCAACTACCATGACCAGCCAACTGAAGCATCACATCTACATGCTTCTTGAACACCCCCAGGGACGGGGACTCCAACACCTCCCTGGGCAGCATGTTCCAGTGCCTGACCACTCCTGCAGGAAAAACTTTTTTCCTACTATCCAACCTAAACCTTCCCCTGCACAACTCAAGCCCATTTCTTCTCATTCTATTACTAGCTACTTCTGAGGAGAGACCAACACTTGCCTCACTACAGCCTCCTTTTGAGGAGCTGTAGAGAGCAGTGAGGTCTCCCCTCAGCCTTCCCCTCTGCAGACTGAACAACCCCAGCTCCCTCAGCTGCCCCTTGCAAGACAAGCCACCCAAGCCACTCCCCAGCCTTGCTGCTCTCCTCTGCACACACTGCAGACCTCAGTGTCCTTCTTATACAGGGGCACCCAGAACTCAGCACAGTACTCAAGCTGTGGCCTCCCCAGGGCTGAGTACAGGGGTATGATCACTTCTCTGCTCCTGTTGCCACACTAGCCCTGAGCCAGGGCAGGATGCTGGTGGCCTTCTTGGCCATCTGAGCACACTGCTGGCTTATGTTCAACTGGCTACCCACCAGCACCCCTGGATCCTTTTCCAGCAGGCAACTTTCCAGCCATTCTGCTCCAAGCCTGGAGCATCGCTTGAAGTTGTCGTAACCTGAGTGCAGGACCTGACACTTGGCTCTGTTAAACCTCATTTCCTCAGTAGATGCTGACTGCTACACACCATCACTACACTTGCCTACTACCATTGCTCACTCTGAAACAGTATTGCTACTTCAAAATGCAAACCCACTGATTTTAACAGTTGGAAACATCTGGAAAAAAAAGGTGCTTATAGAAAAACTCAACTGAGACATTAAAGCAGTTCCATGATAGAAGGGGGAAATAAATTTGGCCAGTTCAATGATGTTAGAGGTAAAAACTCCAGCATCTATTAAGGCCATATCAAAACCAACTAGCCACCCCCCAACAGTCAGCTAGTCCCCTAGATTCATTTCATGTGGTACAAAAGTGTTGCTCCAAAGTCTACATTTTCACCAGGCAGGATGTAGCTTATAAAAAAAAAATAGTGATTAAAAAAATAAAGGCAGAGGGAAGAGAATCATAGAATGGTTTAGGTTGGAAGGGACCTCAAGGATCATCCAGCTCCAACCCCCTGCCATAGGCAGGGACACCTCCCACTAGAGCAGGTTGCTCAAGGCCTCATCCAGCCTGGCCTTAAACACCTCCAGGGAGGAAGCAGCCACAACCTCCCTGGGCAACCTGTGCCAGTGTCTCACCACCCTCACTGCAAAGAACTTCCTCCTAACATCCAGTCTAAATCTCCCCTCTGCCAGCTTAAACCCATTCCCCCTCATCCTAACATTACTAGACCGTGTAAATAGTCCCTCCCCAGCCTTCCTGTAGGCTCCCTTCAGATACTGCAAAGCCACTCTAAGGTCTCCTCGAAGCCTTCTCTTCTCCAGGCTGCAGAGCCCCAACTCTCTCAGCCTGTCCTCATAGCAGAGCTGCTGCAGCCCTCTGAGCATCTTCGTGGCTCTCCTCTGGACTGGCTCCAGCAGTTCCATGTCCTTCTTGTGCTGGAGGCTTCAGAATTGCACACAGGACTCCAGGTGGAAGCTGTGGTTTCAGATCCTGACCTGTAATGCATCTCTGAGGCTGTGTTTTCTGTATTAGCAAAAGGGGAAGGACGGTGCACACCCTCCTCTAATAGCAAACTGCTGATTTCCATTGTTCCTGGTGGGATTTGCACCATTTCTGGTGAGGTTTCTAAGTAGGGAAGAGGGTAAGTTATCACTGCACAGCTCTGCCCTGTATTTCTTTGCATCACTTAAGCAATGGTGATTTAAATTCATTTTAAAGCTGAAGCTTCTTGCTTGATACTGCTTGGATTTAAAATTAAAACCAGTGAGTGGCTGGAAGGTTGCCCAGCAGGAAGGACCTGGGGGTGGTGGGTGACAGCTGGCAGAACACGAGCCAGCAGTGTGCTCAGTTGGTCAAGAAGGTCAACAGAATCCTGGCCTGCATCAGGTGTGGCTAGCAGGAGCCACAGAGAAGTGATTGTTCTCCTGTACTCAGTGCTGGTCAGGCTGAACCTCAAATACTGAGTTCAGCATTGGATCACTGAGTCTAACCATTCTCTAACTCTTCTGAGGCTGGTACTAAATCTTGTGCTTCAGCACCACACCTCTGCATCTTTCAAACACCTCCAGGGATGAGGATTCAGCCACCTCCCTGGGAAGCCTGTTCCAGTGTTTGAGAACCCTTCCAATGAGGAAGTTTCTTCTAATCTCCAACCTAAACCTGCCATGCCGCAACCTGAGGCCATTTTTTGGAGTGTGTCCAGAGAAGGGCCAGGAGGATGCTCAGAGGGCTGCAGCAGCTCTGCTGTGAGCACAGACTGAAAGAGTTGGGGCTGTGCAGGCTGGAGAAGAGGAGGCTCCCAGGTGACCTTCTTGTGGCCTTCCAGGATCTGAAGGGGGCTACAAAAAAGCTGGGGAAGGACTTTTTAGGCTCTTAGGGAGTGACAGGACTGGGGGGAATGGAGCAAAGCTGGAGATGGGTAGGTTCAGGCTGGAGGTGAGGAGGAAGTTGTTAAGCATGAGAGTGGTGAGAGCCTGGCAGGGGTTGCCCAGGGAGGTGGTTGAGGCCCCATGGCTGGAGGTGTTTCAGGCCAGGCTGGATGAGGCTGTGGGCAGCCTGCTCTAGGGTAGGGTGTCCCTGGGCATGGCAAGGGGGTTGGAACTGGATCATTCTTGTGGTCCCTTCTAACCCTGACTGATTCTATGATTCTTGTCCTGACACTTGTTACTAGGGAGAAGAAACCAAGATCCACCTCCTTTTGGACCACAGGATTTTACAGAAAGAAAACCACTTTTAATGTTCCATTTATTCTCTTAGAGCACTGTGTTGAGGTTTAGCCCTACAGTGTGTTTCTGCTTACTGTAATGTTTGAAAATGACCACCTGACTGACAGTTCCTGATGAGTCCCATTCCCTAAAATGGCCATTTCATGCTGACTCTTCTTTTCCAGCCTACAATGGCCTCCTACTGGACCTGTTGGTCTTGGGAATTTAGGCTCTCCCTGGAACAGCTCTTTCATGCATTGTTTCTCAACAAAAGCAATACCAAGAAGAGAAGAAGAAAGGGTAAGAAGCAAGACTATGCCTATTCTTGCATGAAGCAAAAGGCATATAACCATGTTGGCCACATTTAGATAGCACAGAAGTTTGCAGCATCAATCACCCTGGGTTTCCAAGGCTTGTACTCAGTTTTTTTCCAGTTAATGGAGGCATCAGGTTACAACTGGAGGGTAGCAGAGCCCTGCAGAGAGACCTAGACAGGCTGGAAGGGTGGGCAGAGGCCAATGGGATGAGATTGAACAAGGCCAAGTGCAGGGTTCTGCACTTTGGCCACAACAACCCCAAGCAGCACTACAGGCTGGGGACAGAGTGGCTGAGAGCAGCCAGGAAGAAAGGGACCTGGGGGTACTGGTGGATAGTAGCTGAAGATGAGCCAGCAGTGTGCCCAGGTGGGCAAGAG
>WAAF01015970.1:83523-128241 GCA_013400475.1 Tricholaema leucomelas
TTGGGCTCTTCTGCCAGGCAACCAGCAACAGAAAAAGGGGGCACAGTCTCAAGTTGTGCCAGAGGAGGTCTAGGCTGGGTGTTAGGAGGAAGCTGTTGGCAGAGAGAGTGATTGGCATTGGAATGGGCTGCCCAGGGAGGTGGTGGAGTCACTGTCCCCGGAGGTGTTCAAGCAAAGCCTGGCTGAGGCACTTAGTGCCATGGTCTGGTTGACTGGCTAGGGCTGGGTGCTAGGTTGGACTGGATGAGCTTGGAGGTCTCTTCCAACCTGGTTGATTTGATGGCTCTAACTGTTTGCTGTCTTGGAGTTCAGGCCATGCTGAAGTAGCAGATGGAGGCTGACAGTCAGGTGGAATTTTGGGAGTCCTGCAGATCAGTCCTGAGGCCCACAAGAACAATCATGTTAATAAGATCCTGTGCAGCCAGATAATGGCTTTGAGGCAGAGGAAATGGCCTCTCTTTCCTCATAAAAGCTCTCCTCAAGCATGAAGATCACAGAACAGAGAACAGCAAAGTTTGCTTTAACACAGAAAAGAAAGGGGAAAAATGCTTCTAAAGAGAGCCTTAGTAGGGGAACCCTCAGAACCACTAACTGCCAGATCACACTTGCTCCTCTGCTCAATTGTCCCCCTGAAGGGCTAGTCTGAGATTACAGAAGATGACAAGCTCACACTTCAGGCATTAAGCCCTGCATCTGTATTTGTTCCTTAAATAAAGTGGTTATCTTCCAGCAGAGCCAAAGGAGGCAGCAAAAGGCTACAGCCTGTAGCCAGTGGTTTTCCCCAGGGGTCAGGACTGGGCCCAGTCTTCTTTAAGTATCTTCAAGAACTCAGAGGAAGGAACGAAGTGAATGAAGTGTGCTCCAAGCAAGTCTGCTGATGATACCGAACTGTGAGGAGTGGCTGACACCCGCCTGGTTGTGCTGCCACTCAGACAGGGACAGGCTGGAGAGCTGGGCAGAGGGGAACCTTAGGAAGTTCAACAAGGGCAAGTGGAGAGTCCTGCGCCTGGGGAAGAACAACGCCATGGATCGGCACAGGCTGGGAGCTCATCTGCTGGAGAGCTGCTCTGGGCACAAGGATCTGTGAGTGCTGTTGGCTTCCAAGTTCACCATGAGCCCACGATGTGCCTTCATGGCCAAGAAGGCTAAGAGTATTCTGGGGTGCATTAAGAAGAATGTGACCAGCAGGCCAAGGGAGGTTCTCTCTCACCCTCCAACTCTGCCCTGGTGAAGCTGCACCTGGAATATTGTGCCCACTTCCAAGCTCCCCAGTTCAAGAGAGAGAGGGAACTACTGGAAAGTGCCCAACTGTGAGCCACGAAGATGCTGAGGAGACTGAAGTGTCTCTCCTAGGAGGAGAGACTGAGAGGTGGAACTGTACATCCTGGAAAAAGGATTATTAGGGGATAGTATCAATACTTATTGATACCTAAAGGGCAAGTGCCAGGAGGATGGAGCCAGACTCTTCTCAGTAGTGCCCAGTGACAGGCCTATGAGCAATGGACACAAACTGGAGCACTGGAAACTCCACTGAGACATGAGAAAAGAACTTTTTCACTTTGAGGGTGCTGGAGCAGTAGAACAGGCAACCCTGAGAGGTTGTTAAGTCTCCTTCTCTGGAGGCTTTCAAAACCTGAATGTGCTCTTGTGTAATCTGCTCTAGGTGAACCTGCTTTAGCAGGGAGGTTGGATTAGATGATCTCTGAAGGTCCCTTCCATCTCCTACTATACTGTGGCCAGTTCACTCAAACACCCATAGGACTCTTCCACATGGGAAAACATATGTCGTGGAGGGCCCATAGGACCAAGATAGGCTTATTCTGATCGACACCCGCCTGAACAGGAGCCAGCAGTGTGCCCAGGTGGCCAAGAGAGCCAATGGCATCCTGGCCTGCATCAGGAATGGTGTGGCCAGCAGGAGCAGGGAGGTCATTCTGCCCCTGTACTCTGCACTGGTTAGACCACACCTCGAGTACTGTGNGAGCTGTTCAAGGCAGGATTGGACGTGGCACTTGGTGCCATGGTCTAGCCTTGAGCTCTGTGGTGAAGGGTTGGACTTGATGATCTGTGAGGTCTCTTCCAACCTTGGTGATACTGTGAGACTGTGATATTCATGCTTTGCTTTGCCTGGACATGTTTTTCTGCCCACACCAGAGGTAAACACATAAATGAACACAAAAGGAGCACAACAGACCTGGTGCCATAAAGTCTGGCCTGCCCAGGGCCCAGGTTGTGTAACATGATTGTATAAGCCCATGCGTCTAGCTTAAGGCCTACCAGGTGCAAGGCCCTTGCTCTTCCCATATTGGGAAGGGCAAGGCCTGTGGCCCTTGCCTATTATGGTATGCTTCGGTTAACTGCCAAACTAACTGCTCATTCTGTATCCAAAGGGCAATTAATCTCGGCCCACATGTGATGAATAGGGGTACACAGGTAAACAAAGTGCTTGCTCACTAGCAGTGCTCACTCCCATGCCTGCCTGCCTGCTTTTGCTTCACTGCTTGCTGCTATTTGCCTGTATTGCCTTTCCCTACAGAGCTCAGTCCCCTGTGCAGCCGTGCACCCTACTGCACACTGCCTTATCACTGCCGGGTAAACTCCACTGCTGCGAGTTACCAGGAGCGGACCCTGGATTGTCTGCACGCGATCGGCCTGTGTGCCCAGCGTGACATAGTGCTGAGACTGCACCACATCTGCCTCTGCACCTGAAGGTCCTGATTAGAATCCCTGGGCAGAGCATCCAGAAGAAGCCAGGAGAACAAGTCAGAGACCGTCTGCAATTTCCCCTGAGCCGGGAGGATTCCAGGCTCGATGCCCGTGGGCAAAGTTCCCTGAAGATTGGACACTTGTTTAGGCTGTGACGTCGCTCCAGAGGGTGATTGATAATTCATGAGAATTTGTGAGTAAGTACTTTAATGCCTCTGTAATTCTCTACTGCCTTCTGCCATAAGCAGAAAGAGCCTGGGCCCATCTACTGGGCAAGCAGCATTTTGACCCCAAGTGGCATTTGGCCGCGGGGAAATTCCTCTCTGTGTTTATAGTTTGAATGTTTGCTAGTTACTAACTGGTTACTGTTGGGTGTTATTCCTAGAATGTCTTCCATAGCTGTGTAAGAACAGATATCAATAGTAAAATTCAGTGGTAGGGGGTGGTGAGAGTGCAGAATACTGAAGTTAATCAAGTACAGGTTTTTATAGAATATCATCTCGCACCAATTAATTTTCCCTCTCCGCCACAACGTAGCACTGGGCAGAGGAGCTAGAGCTGTATCAAGTATCTGAATCTGCCACTGTGTGATAGCCCAAAAACGTGCCAGGGTAATTGACTCTGCTCTCCAGCCCTTACAAAGAGCTTGGTTACATCCACCTAGCAAAATGCTCTAGAAACAAAATGTGTCTACAGGAGAAACAGAAAGCAAACCACAGAAAGACACCTCTTAAACTCAGATATGCAAAAGGGGGGGGGGAAAGGAGCAAACCAGGAAAAAAAGCAAACCAAAAGCCAAGCAAGAGCCTTTTTCTTCCCCTGTTTCATCAGGAAACCCTTACCTGTCCAACCAGTCAAAAGTAAAGGGCAACTGAGAGCTGCTTCCTTGTCTGCTGGAATAAAATCAGGCATTCAAAACCTACATTGTCTGCACCCAGGCTGCATTTTGCACAGCTACTCAATATGCAGAAGATCTCTGCACTGCAGAATGAAATTAATCAGAGTCCTACGCAGTGAGCTTGGTTACACTTAAAAGAAGGCACTCACAAAGAAAAGGACACACTGAAGAGAGATTAGGAAGCAGTGAGGCCAAAGGCAAGTACTTGGGGCTTCAGAGCCTCACACCAGGGCAAAATTATCACCACAGATGAACAAGCTTGTTGTCCTGGTGGACAGTAAGTTATCCATGAGACAGCAATGTGCCCTTGTGGGCAAGGAGGTGTGCTAGTTTGAGCCTAGCTAGCATGTTTTGGTGAGAAGAACTAGATTACAGCTATGAAAGGAAAGCAAGGCTGATGTCTATCTCGCTCACAGGCTTGCTGAGATGGATAAAAACAAAAATCAAAACATAGGTAACCCTATTCTGCTGCTGGAGAGTTCTGAGCTGCATCTCTCTTTGACCTCACCCTCTGTTTCTTTGACTAATCCACTCTGCTTCCTAACCCCCTGGCCGAACCTCCATTCTTCCCTGGGACTGGAGTAAGCTTGAGAGGGGTAGGGGGAAGGTGAAGGGGCAGTTGGGAGCCCCTCCTGGGGACTCAGGTTTCTGGGAGGGCTGTTGTGTGTCTGTATTCCCTTTTACCTTGTCTATTTCTGTCTATAACTGTATCTACTGTAACTCTCTGCTCGTCTATTGTGCTAAGCTGTAAATATAAGCTTCATTCAATTTCCAGAGCCACTGAGTCTAGTCTGGGTGATTTCCAAAGTGCTGGGGGGCAGGAAACACCCAAACCATCACAGAAGGCCAGTGGGATGCTGGGGTGCAGTAAGAAGCGTGGCCAGCAGGTCAAGGCAGGTTCTCCTCTCCATCTATTCTGCCCTACTGAGACCACATCTGGAGTATTGTGTCTGGGCTCCCCAGTTCAAGAGGAACAGGGATATACTAGAGAGTGTCCAACAGAGGCTACAAGGATAACGAAGGGACTCCAACACCTGTCTGATGAGGAAAGGCTGAGAGACCTGGGGCTGTTTAGCCTGGAGAAGAGAAGACTGAGAGATCATCTTATTTTTGTTTATAAATACCTTAAGAGTGGGTATCAAGAAGGGCTCAGGCTCTCTTTCACTGCTGTCTTGTGCTAGGATGAGGGCCAAAGGACACAAACTGCATCACAGGAAGTACCCTCTCAATTTCAGGAAAAACTTCCTTACTGTAAGGGTAACAGAGTACTGGAACAGGTTGCACAGAGAGGTTGTGGAGCCTCCTTCCCTGGAGACATTTGAGACTGATGTGGATGTGTGCCTGTATGACCTGCCCTAGGTGATCCTGCTTTGGCAGGACGGTCGGACTCCATCTCTGAAGGTGCCTCTCAACCCCCAGCATTGCATGACTCTATGAAAACAGCACTCAGCACTACATAACCTGGCCACTGTAACTGCCAGCCTGTTGGGATGCTTCAAGGGGAATCCCAGCAAAGAAAACCTGAATGCCATTGCCACGTCCATACTTTGGGAAGCCTGTGGACCAGGAGGCATCCATCTCCTCATGACAGATTGTTTTGCACCACCCTACTCTCATAAGCCCTCGGAGTGCTCCCAGAAAGACCTATCAAGAAGTGGGTAAGGACAGGGAGAACACTTCTGAACTCAAAGCAGCTGCTGTGGGCCCCAAACAGCTCTGACTGAGCATCCAGAGCAGACACAGTGCTTTGGAATGTAGAGGTCATTTCTCCACCCCTCTCAGTAGCAGCCTGAGAGTCAAAGGCAATAATCCACTGGCTTTAATCAGGGATTAAACAGGGAAGGCAGGCTGACACTGAGATAGCCCAAACCAAGCACCTCTAAAGCTACATAAGAGCTGTTCCAACAGAGCTGCTGTGCTTTGATTAACCTCAAAGACCTCAGAGTTGGGAAACAGAGTCCAGAGAGTGTTTCACTGATGCTCATTTGCCACCCAAATGCGGCCCCACAGCAAATTGTGGGTATGAAAACGAAGTCACCGAGAGGTTTGTGTTTGTATTCCAAAGGGTCAGAAAAGCATTGGAGACATGGAAAAACATGATAGGATTCTTCCTTACAGGTGTTCAGTGACACAAAACCATCCCATTGTTTCTCTCCATAACTCCAAAGAGCAGGAGTCACAAGAGTCCTTGTTCATAACAGCAATGAAGTTTCAAAGCAAGCCCAAATACTGCCCCCAGATGCACAACATGTCAGGGGTTGGAAGGGACCCAAAGAGATCATCGAGTCCAACCCCCCTGTCAGAGCAGGACCACACAATCTAGCTCAGGTCACAGAGGAACATATCCAGGCAGGCCTTGAAAGTCTCTAGAGGAGACTCCCCAGCCTCTCTGGGGAGCCTGTTCCAGTGTTCTGTGACCTTTACAGTAAAGAGGCTCCCCCTTCATAGAACGGTTTTGGTTGGAAAAGCCTCTAAGATCATTGAGGCCAACTACCAATCTAAGACCACCAGAGGCATTAAATCATGTCCCCAAGTACCATGTCCACACGTTTCTTGGACACCTCCAGGGATGAGGACTTCACCACCTCCTTGGGCAGCCTGTTCCAATGCCTGGTTACACTTTCAGTCAGGAAAGTCTTCCTAATTTCTACCCTAAACCTCTCCTGGCACAATCTCTGGCCATTTCCTCTCATTCTATCACCTGATACTAGGAAGAAGAGACCAACTCCCACCTCACTGCAACCTCTCAGGGAGGTATAGAGAGCAATGAGGTCTCCCCTCAGCCTCCTCTTCTCCAGACTAAACAACCCCAGTTCCTTCAGATACTCCTTACCAGACCTGTTCTTCAGGCCCTTCACCAGCTTTGCTGCCCTTCTCTGGACATGCTCCTCAATGTCCCTCTTGTAGTGAGGGGCCCAAAACTGAACTCAGTATTTGTAGTATGGCCTCACTGGTTCTTAGCACAGGGGCACAACCACTCCCCTAGTCCTGCTAGCCATGCCATTCCTGATGTAGACCAAGGCCTTCTTGGCCACCTAGGCACACTGCTGGCTCCTCTTCAGCTGGCTGTCAATGAGCACTTCCAGGTCCTTTTCTGCCAGGCAGATTTCCAGCTACTGTGCCCAAAATCTCTTGCATTGCCTGGAGTTGTTGTGACCCAAATGTTTGACCTGGCACTAGGCCTTATTACACCTCACACAACTGACCTTGGTCCAACAACCCACCCTGTCCAGATCTCACTTCCTACCCTCAAGCATATCCATCCAGTTTAGTGTCACCTGCAAAAATGCTTGACTGCAAAGGAGAAAGACCCAGTGGGTTAAGCTCCTGTGCAGATTGTACAATCATCAACAATTACCTCACTTAAAGACAGTTTTACAGTAGTGGTAAAGGTAATAAAACAAGGCCTTGGCACTCAAACAGCATCCTTCTGACAGAGAAGCTGTATTCAGGCACAAGTCCCATAAAATGTGGCTGAAGCAAGCTGTCATTTTGAAATGCAAGATAGATGATGCACAGCCAATTTTGTTTCTTCTGTCTTTTCTGCCCCTTAATGTCTGCTAAGTGCTTTGTGTTAATTCCACACAGCACCACTCCCTCTCCCCAGTTACCAGCACCAAGCTGTGTACAGCTGTGGGTGCCTGGGGTTTGAGCTTTGGGGTTTTTTTTTTTTGGTTTGGGTTTTTCTTTTTTAAGATTTTGGTGTTCTCAAATGTTTTCCAGAAATAAACCCTGATGAGTATTAGTCACCTCCTTGCAGATTCTCTTCTGCTACTTCTGATGAGGTGACTTCAGGTCGCTCTCTTCAAGCATTCCCTGCCTTGGACTTAACAAATATTGCCACTGGCCAGCATGAAAGCATCACCCCTTGCTGACAGCTCGGGGGTTAGAACTAGATGATCTTTAAGGTCCCTTTCAGCCCAAACCATTCTATGATTCTAATATTCTGCCCTTCTACACAGCCACACCCCCACTCAGTTCAGAGCAGTTCCAAGTGTGCAATGAAATGCAAGTATCTAAACCCCTGCCTTGCTTGCCTGCACTCTGCTGCTCTCAGTCCTCAGCCACCTGCTCTGCTCTTCTCTGGGAGCTTAGTGTATCCAAGTCCTTCACAGATCAACAACAAGCTTCCTCCTAATCACCTGCTTTGATTTCTTCCTTGTTTCAAATCTCTTTACACAGCTCAGCTGCATCTTCTATGAGACAGCATCTTCAAAAAAGTGCCTTCTCAGTCCTCCTCTTACAAGAGCTCAACTGTGGAGAATTATTTGGCCACCACAAAGAACTGTCATACAACAGAGTCACAGCATTGGTGTGTTAGAAAAGACCTTGAAGATCATCAGGTCCAACCATCAGCCCAACACTATCATGGCCACTAAACCAAGTCCCAGAGTGCCATCTCCACACATCTCTTGAACACCTTCAGGGATGGGGACTCCACCACCTCCCTGGGCAGCCTGTTCCAATGCCTGAGCACTCTTTCAGTCAGGACATTTTTCCTTATCTCCAACCTAAACCTCCCCTGGCACAATTTCAGGCCATTTCCTCTCGTTCTATTGCCTGATACCAGGGAGAAGACAGCAACTCCCACCTCCTTTCAGGGAGCTTTAGAGAGAACATCACAGAACCACAGAATTATTGAGGCTGGAACAGAGCTCTGAGATCATCAAGGTGAGCCTATGACCTAACATCATTGAGAACAGGACTATCATTGAAACTAAGGAGATTCCAACCCATTGCTATCAAAAATAACAGACCTAAAAATCACTTCAGACTTTGTCTTCAGGAGTCAGGTAGATGAAAAGAGCAACTGACTGAGAGTGTCCCTATAATTCATGTTATCCAGTTTTTTGCACTCTCATCTGCTAGTCAACCATTTCACTCAGAGACTGTCACACTCAGAGCGCTACAAACACTGCCCTCATCCTCTGGGAGGCAATCAGCTAACCTAATTTCTTAGTCAGACATGGATTGCACTGTTCCTTATTATCTGAGCAGTATCACTAGCCAGCACAGACCATGTAGTAACCAACCAGTTTAACTCTTCTCACCGTTCTCACAGCCTGGCACACAAAAATAGTTCCTGCAGAACCACAGAACTCCCCACAAGTTATGTTATTTTTGACTACATCATGGCAAGTCTGCAGCCAACCCCAAAACACATGCTGCAGTACTCCCTTGTTTTTGGCATAGAATGGCAGGAGTTGGAAGGGACCTCTGAAGACACAGTCCAACCCCCCTGCTAGAGCAGGATCACCTACAGTAAATCATACAGAAACGTGCAGGTGGGTTTGGAATGCCTCCACAGACGGAGACTCCACAACCTCTCTGGGCAGCCTGTTCCAAGCTCTGCCACCCTCAAAGAGAAGAAGTTTTTCTATGAGCCTCCTGCATTCCAGTTTATGTCCATTGTCCCTTATCCTGCAGTTAGGGCTCACTTGAGCAGGACACTGTGTAGAATGTAGTAACTTGCTGAGCTGAATGCCTGAAATGTAACATCACAGTGAGGGTGGTGAGACTGGGACAAGTTGCCCAGAGAAGCTGTGAATGTTCACTTCCTGGAAGGGTTCAAGGCCAGATTGAATCATAGAATCAACCAGGTTGGATGAGACCTCCAAGCTCATCCAGTCCAACCTAGCACCCAGCCCTGTCCAATCAACCAGACCATGGCACTAAGTGCCTCATCCAGGCTTTGCTTCAACACCTCCAGGGACGGTGACTCCACCACCTCCCTGGGCAGCCCATTCCAATGCCAATCACTCTCTCTGCCAACAACTTCCTCCTAACATCCAGCCTAGACCTCCCCTGGCACAACTGGAGACTGTGTCCCCTTGTTCTGCTGCTGGGTGCCTGGGAGAAGAGACCAACCCCAAGTGGCTAACCTTCAGGTAGTTGTAGACAGCAATGAGGTCAGCCCTGTGCCTCCTCCTCTTCAGGCTAGACTGGAGATGGGGCCTTGGGCAACCTGCTCTAGTGAAAGGTGTCCCTGCCCATGGGAACTAGAGGATGTTTAGAGTCTTTTCCACCCCAAACCACTCTATGATACAGATGGAAGGTGTAGAGAAAAGGATAAATACTTGCAACTTCAGATTCTGTTAACATACAGAGTGGCCTTTAGCACCTCCTAAGAGCTTTCTGCTTTACCTTGCAGCTTTTTCAGGACTGCTACTTCCATCTTGAGAACTTGCTTGGGTTGCTGGGCTGATTCCACCTTCAAGGCGACATTCTCACGAGTCAGCAGATCCATTGCCTCATAGATCTCCCCGAAGCCACCGCCACCAATCTTCTTCAGCTGGAAAAGCACAAAGAGGTCGGTAGAATGCAGAAGGGAGACAAGATCAAACTGGCTCTCACAAACTCAGGCAGCTGCTTCTTGACTGCATAGGAAGAAAAGATTTGGCTTCCTATCCATGCTGTGCCTGAATCCCTTCACTGCACAGCTAGGCAAGAGTCCAGCTACCCACTTCATTGTGCTATGGATAAATTCTGTGCTGTGACAACAAAGAACAAGGCTGGCAAGTGATGGCATAGGGTACATAAAAGCAAGTGGTCAGGCCTGTTTGTTACCTTCATAATGTTCTTGCTGGAATTCAAAGACCCTTTGAGAAGACAAAACCACTGCCCAGAGCACGGCGGATAAAACCTGCCATTCCCTCCCGAGAAACACATCTCCACAGTGCTAAGTTGCAGCTAACAGTTTCAAGGCTTAAGTTACATGGAGTTTACATTTGCAAAGATTTTAAATACAGGATAAAACAGACATTTTATAAGATGCTTGACTTGCTCTGCTGGAGAGGTTCTTCCAGAGTCACGCTCCAGAGAACTTCCAACTGCATCATCTCAGAAGAGCTAGGGACAAGGCAGAAATACAGCTCCATTGTTTCTCAGTCTCTTAGCCTCAAGTGCTGGCTTGAGGCTAATTGGAACATTTTAATGAGAGAAATGAGATCATTGGCTGTGAAAAAAAAAATAGTGATGTCTACACCACCCATTGGTTTTGCTTAGGGATATAAAAAGCCTAAACATAACCCAAGGTTCTCAGTCTCTGGCTGCTGCTTGCTGTGTTAACTGTCTGCTCGAATCTGTGTAACCCAATCTAACCATTCTCCTTCTAACCTCTTGTCAGCTTTTGGTGCCTCAGCCCTGCACATAAGCCTCCTGAGATAAGGGAGGGAGTGGGAAGAAGGAGGGGAGTTAGTTCAGAGCCCTCCTGGGTGGTTCTGCTGTTTGGGAGGGGGTTTGAATTTCTGCATTGCTTTTAACTTGTACATAATTGTATCTAGCTGTAAATGCCTGTATGGATTGTGTGTATGTGCTTGGGAACTGGTGCTGTGCTGGAAAACACAGCTCCAGCCTTAACTGCCAGCTGGCTGAGATACTCTGCTGAATCTCCTGGGGAGGGCAAAGCTCCAAATCACTACTCTCTCCCTCTCTCCTTCCCTCTCCCTCTCTTTCCCTCCCCTCTCCCTCTCTCTCCCTCCCTCCCTCTCCCTCTCTCTCTCCCTCCCTCCCCCCCTCCCTCCCCCTCTCTTTTATTTCCCCCCACACTTTTAAACTACATCAAATGGTGCTGTTTATGTCTCTGAGCAAAATCAAAGCCAGTTTCACAACAGAAGGACTCCACTCCTTGGAAACTGCAATGGTTTCAATTGAATCATAGAGTCATAAAATTGTGTAGGTTGGGAAAGATCTCCAAGATCACTGAGTGCAACCAGCAGACATTAAGCCATGTCCCCAGATGCCATGTCCATGTATTTCTTGAACACCTCCAGGGACAGGGACTCCACTGCCTGCCTGGGCAGCCTGTTCCAGTGCCTGACCACTCTTGCAGGAAGGAAATGTTTGTACTCTCCAGCCTACACTTCCTCTGGCACAGTTTGAGGCTATTTTCTCTCATTCTATCATCTGATACTAGGGAGAAAAGACAAAGTGCAGGTTGAGGCCCTGTCCCTGGAGATACTCAAGATGAGGCTTGACAGGGCTCTGGGCAACCTGATCTAGTTAAGGATGTCCTTGCTTACTGCAGAGGTGGCTGGACTAGATGATTTTAAAGGTCCCTTCCCACCCAAACCATTCTATGATTCTAAAGATGTTTCAGTAGGTTTGATAAGCACCTACTAGAGATTGTCTGCCTGTTCTAGAGCAGCCACCCACTCAGAGAGCAAGTTGGAATCCTCTGCTCTTCCTGGAAGGTGATTCCTTGATTCTCCTTCTGCTGAGACTTGGCAGCATATGCACACTCAGTTATACATATGCATGTATAAGGCAGACTCCAAATGTGCTGCAAGTGTCAATGTCTGTGTCAGGAAAATGATTTTCTCTCTCTTTCTCTTAGATATATTTAAAGCTTACTATGCTGCCCAGGAACAAATTCAGATTTAAGGCAGAGATAGAGCAGGGCTCCTCTGACCTGTTTTGCACTTGGCTGCAAGTCCATCCCTTCAGTGTTCTGTATTCCCTCTGTTCACAGCTGCTTGGGAAGCCCTGAGCACTATCTCCTTCCAACAGCAGCAAAAACACTTACAGAGAAAAAAGAAGCTTAAACCAGGCAGGTAGTCAAACATGTATCTTACACAGCAAGAGAGGCAGGACTCTGAGAGTCCAGTGGAGAGCTAGGAGAATGATTAAGGGATCTGAACACTCTCCTATGAAGAAAGACTGAGAAAACTGAGGCTGTTTAGTCTTGAGAAGGCTGAGAGGGAATCTTATCAATGTCTATAAATATCTGAGGGGTGGGTGTCAAGATGAAGCTGCCAGTCTCTTGGTGGGGGAGCCCAGCAACAGGACAAGGAACAATGGATATAAGCTGGAACACGGAAGTTCCACCTTGACATGAGGTAAAACTTTCCTGTGAGGGTGACTGAGCTCTGGAATAGGCTACCCAGAGAGGTTGTGGAGTCTCCTTCTCTGGAGACTTTCCGAAACCTGCCTGGATGCATTCCCATGTGACTTGCCCTAAGTGATCCTGCTTTGGCATGGGGGCTGGACTCGATGACTCTACAGGTCCCACAGAATCATTCAGGCTGGAAACATCCCTTGGGATCATCAGGTCCAACCATTCACCCTACTTTGCATAGTTCACCCCTAAACCATACCCTCAAGCAGCACATCTAACTGACATTAGACACATCCAGAGATGGTGACTCAACCACCTCCCTGGGCAGCCTGGTCCAACGTCTCACTACTCTTCCTGGGACAAAACAATTCCTAATGTCCAATCTAAACCTACAGTTGCAGTGTGGCCTCTGCACACTTCTATCATTCCAAGATTCTCTGAGCTAATGAGGTTCAGATGAGATTTTACTGTCTTCTGCACCACAGAAGGCCTCTCCTGGGCATCTGTCTGGTTTGCTGAACAAAGGTGCTTACCTCTCAGGGACAGAGTTGGGGTTCTATGCTTCTTGAGGTGATCCAAACCATTTGCTTTCCTGGCTCCCAGCCAGTGTGAAGGTGATACTTCCTGTATTAAGAGCCTGAATATTGCCTCTGAAGTTGTTTCTTGAGAACCTTTTGAGGGTTCTGTTGGGAGTCATTCTCCTTTTACTTGTCATTTTTCCTCACAACCTTCCACTGGGCTGGACAGGCCTATTCATACAGCAAGGAGCCCAACAACTTGCTGGCCACATTTCATTCTTGTATCATTACGAACAGGGCCATGGCAGTCTGAGGTTAATGCCTGGACTCAGTGACCTTTGAGGGCTTTTTCAGCTGCAGCAATTCTGTGCTCAGAGTGCTGCTCCAGTTCTCCTTGCAATTTCATACTGGCTAGTAAAAGGCTTTCTATCAAAATAATGTTACTTTCAGCATAGCAACAACAGGCAAGCTAACACCTCAGGATTCAGAGCACGAGATCTTCTGTGCCCTAAATTAACAACACAGAAGGCAAAGGGACAGAACAAGCTACAGAAGTTGACTTGGTATCTGAAAAGACTTTGAGAACAGCTGAGAAGGAGAGCAGCCTCGCAGCAAAGAACTTGGCGGTACTGGTGGATGAGATGTTGGGCACGAGCCAGCAGTGGGAACTTGCAGCCCAGGAATCCAACTGCATTCTGGGCTGCACCAAAAGAAGCATGGCCAGCAGGTTGAGAGAGCTGATTCTGCCCTTCTGCTCTGCTGAGACCCCACAGGGAGTACTGTCTCCAGCTGTGGGGCCCCCGACACAAGAGGGATACAGTCCTCATAGAGCAGGTCCAGAGGACAGCCAGGAAAATGATCAGAGGGCTGGAGCAGCTTTCCCACAAAGACATACTGAAAGAATTGAGGCTCTTCAGTCTGGAGAAGTGAAGGCTCCAGGGAGACCTTTGAGCTGCATTTGAATGTCTGAAGGGAACCTACAGGAAAGCTGGGGAGTACTGCTTAGAAAGGCTTGCAGCGAAGAGGCAAGGGGCAACGTTTTGAAACTAGAGCAGGGGAGAATTATGCTGGACATAAGGACTAAGTTCTTCACACACTGAGGGAGATGAAATACTGGAACAGGTTGCCCAGGGGCGTGTTGAGGCCCCATCCCCGGAGACATTCAAGATCAGACTTGATGTGGCCCTGAGCAACCTGATCTAGTTGGAGATGGCCCTGCTGACTGCAGGGGGGCTGGATAAAATCACCTTTGAAGGTCCCTGTGCTAGTTTGAAGCCAGCTAGAATGTTTTGGGGAGAAGAACTAGATTACAAGCTGTGAAAGGAAAGCAAGGCTGATGTCTCCTTCACTCATAGGCTTGCTGAGATGTATAAGAATCTAAGTCAAAACATAAAGTCACTCCCACAGCTGGCGAGCTCTGAGCTGCATCTCTCTCTCTTTCTCTAACCTCACCCTCCATTTTGGACTAATCCACTTTGCTTCCTAACCCCCTGGCCCAACCTCCATTCTTCCTTGGGATTGGGGTAAGGTTGAGAGGGGTAGGGGGAAGGTGAAGGGGTGGTTGAGAGCCCCTCCTGGGGACTCAGGTTTCTGGGAGGGCTGTTGTGTGTCTGTATCGCCTTTTCCCTTGTCTATCTCTGTCTATAACTGTATCTACTGTAACTCTCTGCTTGTCTGTTGTGCCAGCTGTAAATATAAGCTTCATTCAATTTCCAGAGCTGCTGAGTCTAGTCTGGGTGATTTCTAAAGTGTGAGGGGGCAGGGAACACCCAAACCATCACAGTCCCTTCTAACCTGATGAAATTTGTGAATCTCTGAAGAGGTCTGCATGGGAAAATGGTTGCCACAGCAAGCAAAAGTCAACAGTAATAATTACAACACAGCAGAGCTGGAATGGAGCAGAAACATCAACTACCCAAGAGAGCTGACAAAATGCAAAGTTAATCCACCAGAAATGGATCAACACAGTAATATGATTAAGAGGGTGGCACTAAAAGGACCTCTAGGAAGGTTTGGAAGAATGGACAAGTTGCTGGATGAGAAGAGTTGCAGTCAGTGGCTCGATGTCTAAATGGAGAGTGGTGTCTCTCAGGGGTTGGTACTGGCATGGGTCCTGCTTAACATCTTTGTCAGTGACATTGCACAGTGGGATTGAGGCACCCTCAGCAAGACTATGGGGGACACCAAGCTGTGTGACCCAGCTGACATGCTGGAGGGAAAGGATGCCATCTGGAGGGACCTGGACAGGCTTGAAAGGTGGGTCCATGTCAACATCATGAAGTACAACTAGGCCAAGTGCAAGGTTCTGCAGCTGGGTCAGGGCAATTCAAAGCAAAAATACAGGCTGGGCAGAGAATGGCTTGAGAGCAGTCTGGAGGAGAAGAACTTGGGGATGGCAGTTGATGAAAAACTCAGCATGAGGAAGCAACATGCACTGGCAACCCAGAAGGCAACTGTGTGCTGGGCTGCATCAAAAGCAGTGTGACCAGCAGGATGAAGGAGGTGATTCTGCCCCTCTCCTCTCCTGAGAATCCACCTGGAGAACTGCATCCAGTTCTGGAGCCTCCAACACAAGGACACTGAGCTGCTGGAGTGGGTCCAGAAGAGTGCCACAAAGATGATCAGGGGGCTGCAGCACCTCCCCTTAGGGGACAGGCTGTGAGAGCTGGGACTGTTCAACCTGGAGAAGAGAAGGCTCTGGGGAGACCTTAGAGCAGCTTTCCAATACCTGAAGGGGCCTACAAGAAAGCTGGGGAGGGACTTCTGACAAGAAGTTGTAGTGATTGGACAAGTGGCAATAGCTTTGAGCTGGAAGAGAGGACATTTAGAATGGATATTAGGAAGAAATTCTTTCCAGTGAGGGTGGTGAGATGCTGGCACAGGTTGCCCAGGGAGGTTGTGGATGCTTCCTCCCTGGAGGTGTTCAAGGCCAGGCTGGACAAGGCCTTGAGCTACACGGTCTAGTGGAAGGTGTCCCTGTTCATAGTAGTGGGGTTGTAACTAGATGATCTTTAAGGGCCCTTCCAGCCTGAACTGTTCTATGACTCTAGCCACTATCAATCACCTTGCTGCCAGAGGCTCTCACTGAGTGAGGAGTCATTCATTTCAAAATGAAGAGAATGAGCAGGAGCCTGGAAGAACTGAGGGCAGCCTAGGACTTGCTACGTCACAAAAACCAAACGAAGGTGTATGCCTGAGAAGCAGGTTCGGAAGGAAAGGTACAGCTACTGACACTGCTCGCCTGGGGACACAGCCAAACAGCCTGAAACTGTGCCAGGGGAGGTTTGGCTTGGATATTTCCTGCAAGAGTGGTCAGGCACTGGAACAGGCCACCCAGGAAGGTGGTGGAGTCGTCATTCCTGGAGGTGTCCAAGAATTGTGTGGACATGGCACTCTGGGACACGGTTTAATGGCCATGGTGACATTATGTGGAAGGTTGGACTAGATGATCTTCGAGGTCTTTTCCAACCAAAAGAATTCTGTGACTCTAAATCAGAGCATCCATGTAGGTCTACAGACTAACAAGTGCAAGATGACATGAAGGGAGGTTGTAGCCAGGTGGGAGTTGGTCTCTTCTCCCAAGCAACCAGCAGTAACACAAGGGGACACAGCCTCAAGCTGTGCCAGGGCAGGTCTAGGCTGGATGTTAGGAGGAAGTTCTTCCCAGAGAGAGTGATTGGCACTGGAATGGGCTGCCCAGGGAGGTGGTGGAGTCACCGTCCCTGGAGATGTTGAAGCAAAGCCTGGATGAGGCACTTAGTGCCATGGTCTGGTTGACTGGCTAGGGCTGGGTGCTAGGTTGGACTGGATGATCTTGGAGGTCTCTTCCAACCTGGTTGATTCTATGATTCTATGAGATCAGAGTCAGAACTTCTGCTGAATCAGCCCCCCAAATTTGTACACACTTTCCAGCCAATTGATGCAATTCACCGTCCAAGGCTCCTGAAGTTCCCTCTGCTTCCTCGCATCCTATATCAGCCTCTTATGGAAATCATTTTCTGGCATCCTTTTCCCAGCACACCAGATGGTCCTATTCATCATCAGCATCCTCCCTGATTTTTCAACAACATCCAGAGGCCATCAGCCTTTTCTTTGTTGTAGAGCAAGTTGTTAACTTGCAACTCGGGGTCTTGGTTGAGGTCAGGGACTTGTCACACAGGCATTCCCTCATTGCTTGGGTACTCTGTGAGCTCATTACCTAAGGTGAACACAGCACAGCCTTCTGCTGGCCACACAGGAGAGATGGGCATAAGACACTCAAAACAATCAAATAATAAAGAAATTGTTCATCATGAAGTCAAGAAAGAGAAGGGAAGATATAATGAAAATCACTGAAGTGGTAATCATGAGTCACCAGACTGTGTTAAGTCCCACTGCTTTGGGGATATTCTCTTCTCATCCTGTTTTCTACCCCCCACCAGTTAATTTACTGGGATATAGACAGACAACACCAGCAGGTTTCATTCTACCTAAATGAATGAGCTTAAATGTGAGCTGAGTCTCCAGGTTTCCATTAGAGCCTGTGGAGCCAAGTGAACAATCCAGCTGATCAAACACAGCTATCTGGACTTGCACCCAGACAAACGAAGCCGTATCTCAGAGATGGGTTCGGTCCCTTCGGCATCCCACTAACAGTCACACATCCATCCAACTCACCGAGGTGCTTCTGCCACACCCTAAGAGGTTTCATGCCACATTAGGCCCTTGGAGGAAATTGTTACCAAAACGGCACTCTGCTTGACCACTCTGTGTGGCCATCTCTGGCTAGAGGTTCTAGGAGTTCCCCACACTGAATTGTCCCTCAGGGCTACCAACATAAAGCAGCCATGTCCTGACAGGAGAAACTACTCCCCAGAGCCTCCTCCTTTGGGTGTAGCAGTAGTTACACAGGACACAGATGGCTTCCTTTGAAGTCTCCTTTAAATATCCTGAAATATTTTGGATTTATCCTGAAAAGACTCTGGCAGCAAATCCTCCAGAGCCTGTTAAAACCACCCAAGACACTGCCTTCCCACTAATCAGAACCCAGTACTCACAGACAGTGCAACACCCCAAGGCAACACAGCTCCCCCTAACAGAAATAGCCCTCAGCTATATATTTAGTCTTTTATTCAGCAAGCCTGTAGGACACCACTGCTCTAAACAGTCTGTCTTTCAAGGCTACTACAGAAAGACCAGACCTTCCCAGGAAAGCATTCCAGGACTGTGGCACAAGTGGCTTAGTCTCAGGATTGGTAGCAAGGCTGGGAACAAGAAGATGTGTTCTGAATCCAGAGTGACCTACGGTGAACTCAGCCAGGGTCAAGGGTTTAAATAGTGACAAGTTCAAGCAATGACAGCTGTGACTGCCTGTTAGAAGTGCTTGTACAGTCAAGCAGTCCAACCTGATGGGCTGCTTGCTCCAGAAATGGCTAGCAGGCCACGTCTGCCTTAAGAGCAAGGGGGGCAGCACCCACACAACTTGCATAGTAAATCTGAACTATTTGATCACTGGTCTCAAGAGAAAAGCAGCCAAAGCAAAACAGACAGGAGCTGAGAAGCCAGTGGATAAGAAGTCAACCAGACACATTCCACACCACCAGAAGACCTGCCAAAGCCCACTTAAAGCAGTTCTGCACAGACTAAGACCAAAACAAGCCCCAAGACTGACAAGGCACTTTCCTTGTCCCAAGTTGAGTGGGTGTGTGGATCTGCTGGAGTGCAAAGAGGCTCTGCAGAGAGATCTGGACAGACTGCAGAGGTGGGCTGAGGCTAACAGGAGAGCCAACAAGGTCAAGCATGGAGTGCTGCATTTGGGCCACAACAGCCCCATGCAACATTACAGACTTGGGGCAGAGTGGCTGGAGAGCTGCTGGTTGGAGAAGGACCTGGAGGTGTTGACTGACAGACAATTAAGAGCCAGCAGTATGCTCAGGTAGCCAAGAAGGCCATCAGCATCCTGGCTTGTATCGGGAATAATGTGGTCAGCAGGTCTAGGGATGTGATTATCCTCCTCTACTCAGCACTAGTGAGACCACACCTCAAATACTATGTTCACTTTTGGGCCTCTCACTACAGGAGGGACACTAAGGTGATGGAGCATGTCCAAAGAAAAACAACTAAGTTGGTGAAGGGCCTTGAACACAAGTCCTAGGAGTGATGGTTGAGAGAAACAGAGTTGTTTCCTCTGGAGAAGAGAAGGCTGAGGGGAGTCCACACTGCCCTCCACAACTATGTCAAAGGAGGCTGGAGTGAAGTGTGGATTGGTCTCTTCTCACACAACAAGTGACACTAAAGAACAGCTTTAAGTTGTGCCAAGGAAGGTTCAGGTTGGATATTGGGAAAAAAAAAAAAATGTTCCCAGAAAGGGTTATCAGACTTTGGAACAGGCTGCCCAGGGAGGTGGTGGAGTCACCATCCCTGGAGGTATTTGAAAGACCTGTGGATGTGGTGCTGAAGGTCGTGGTTTAGTGGTAGTTTCTTAGCAGAAGGGATGGGATTGCAAGCTCTAGGTGAGAGGCTGGACTTGAGCTCAAAGGTCTCTTCCAACTTCAACAGCTCTAAGTCCTCTCTTGCAATCATAAATGGCTCTTGTGACCAAGGCAAGTTGAAGAGTCCACAAAAGTTAGTGGTGGTTCCAGCAAAGTTTCCAAAATATGATAGTATCATAGTACACTGTGATATTTTGGAAACTTTGCTGGAACCACCACTAACAGCATAAGGACAAGTGTAACCAAACCTTTAGTTCAAGAACCTCAGAAACCTGGAAGGAACCAAAGTATGATGGTACCTGACAGAAGAGCATACCTGTGTACACGAGTGATGCTTTGTACTCAAAGCTCAGTGCAGAAGCTGCCACTGTCTTGCTCAGAAGTCTGTTTTAAATGCCTGGTACAAAGCACTCGAGTCCATTAAGTCCTAACATTTATACCTAGCTCAAAGGAAGGACCAGTTCTGCTTGACTTTGTTCCCTTCCCTGAACAAAGCAGTTCACATCATTTAGAGCACATGCAGATGAAGTCAGCCTCTGGGGTCTCAGCCATAAATTGTGTGGTTCCCAGGACCACCCAAATTCCACCCATTCAAAGCATCAAACATATCTGCAAGAACAATGACTTAAAGGAATACTTCAAGTTCAAATGTTTTGATAAAAAGCAGAAGCCTTTTTCTCAGGAAAAAAAAACCAAAAGAACTAAAATATCCTTGCTGACAGCCAGCTGAAATTTACTGCCTTGGAGTGACAGGAAAATGAAGTCTGGACAGGCTAACTGCAGAGAACTAACATCTTCATTTGTCAAAGCTTTGTCAGGCAGCATACAGAAGGAGAGGAGGAAAGGAATTTAAGGAACACATCACACTGGTCTAAAATTAGAAACTGGCTCAATACTGGAAGTATGCCAGAGCTAAGAACCACAAAGGTTCAAGCAGATGCCCAGCCAAAGACAGTCACGATGGGAGGACGAACTACACACGGAAAATCTGGCAACCAGCATAATAAATATGCCACACACCTGCTTGAGCAGGATCCATCACTCCCAGCAAAGCTTGGCTGCCCTGGCTTGCATGCTGTGGCTGAGATTCAGAAAGGTGGCTGAATCCCCATACCTGGAGGGGTTTCAAAGATGCAGAGATGTGGTGCCGAGGGACGTCGTTTAGCATCAGCCTTTACAGGGTTATGAGAACGGTTGGACTCAATTATCTCAAAGGTCCTTTCCAACCAAAACAATTCTATGCTTCTCTCACTCAATGGCTTAACACCAGGAGGTGTTAAATTCAGCTTTGCAAAGAACATGCCTCAATGAAGAAATCTCCATTTGTGCAAGTGGAGTCAGACAGGAGGTTGCAGGGAAACTGGTGGTGGCCTCTTCTCCCAAGTAGCTAACGACACAACAACAGCCTCAAGCTGCATCAGAGGAGGTCTATACTGGATATTAGGAGGAACTTCCTGACTGAAAGAGTGGTTAGGCATTGGAACAGGCTGCCCAGGGAGGTGGAGTCACCATCCCCACTGGTGCTCAAACGAGCCCAGAGAGTGGTGGTGAATGGTGCCACATCCACAGGGATCAGTGCTGGGCCCCATCCTCTTTAGCACCTTCATAGATGATCTGGATGAGGGCATCGAGTCAGCCATCAGCAAGTTTGCAGATGACACCAAGCTGGGGGCAGATGTGGCTGGGCTGGAGGGCAGAAGGGCTCTGCAGCAGGACCTTGACTGCCTGGACAGATGGGCAGAGTCCAAGGGGATGGCTTCAATGGCTCCAAGTGCCAGGGGCTGCACTTTGGCCACAACAACCCCATGCAGAGATACAGGCTGGGGTCGGAGTGGCTGGAGAGCAGCCAGACAGAGAGGGATCTGGGGGTGCTGATTGATACCCGCCTGAACATGAGCCAGCAGTGTGCCCAGGTGGCCAAGAGAGCCAATGGCATCCTGGCCTGCATCAGGAATGGTGTGGCCAGCAGGAGCAGGGAGGTCATTCTGCCCCTGTACTCTGCACTGGTTAGACCACACCTTGAGTACTGTGTCCAGTTCTGGGCCCCCCAGTTTAAGAGGGACATTGAGATGCTTGAACGTGTCCAGAGAAGGGCAACGAGGCTGGTGAGAGGCCTCGAGCACAGCCCTACGAGGAGAGGCTGAGGGAGCTGGGATTGTTTAGCCTGGAGAAGAGGAGGCTCAGGGGAGACCTTATTGCTGTCTACAACTACCTGAGGGGTGGTTGTAGCCAGGAGGAGGTTGCTCTCTTCTCTCAGGCAGCCAGCACCAGAACAAGAGGACACAGCCTCAAGCTGTGCCAGGGGAAATTTAGGCTTGAGGTGAGGAGAAAGTTCTTCACTGAGTCATTGGCTACTGGAATGGGCTGCCCAGGGAGGTGGTGGAGTCGCCGTCCCTGGAGCTGTTCAAGGCAGGATTGGACGTGGCACTTGGTGCCATGGTCTAGGCTTGAGCTCTGTGGTAACAGCTTGGACTTGATGGTCTGTGAGGTCTCTTCCAACCTTGGTGATACTGTGAGACTGTGATACTTTGGGTCACAGTCTAGTGGTCAGGGAAGTGTTGGGTAGAAGGTTGGACTGGATGATCTTAGAGGTCTTTTCCAACCTTATTGATTCTATGATTCCCTAAAAGCTGCAAGCAGTGTTTTCTGAGAAGCATAGAGCATGTTTGAAGTCCCATAGGTCAGTTAACCTCCAAAGGTCTCATTTTGCCAGAACAAGGATATGAACTGTAAGAGCACAGCAAGACCTTCCTTCAGCTGTGCCAGAAAGCTCCAGGAGGGGCAGAGGGGTTGCCTCCACTTTGGTATCTAATCACAGAGAAAACTGCAATTCTCCATCTGCTCTCAGGAAGCACAGAGAATGAAAAGCAGTTTGCTTTATTATATAAATAGTCTGAGAAGTGAATGCTGTGGAGAAGGGAGCAGAGTGCTAGGCTGAAGAGAGGCAGGCACCATGGAAGTCTTAAGAACAGAGCAAGGTGGAACTTTATAGAGTAATAAAGAGATGCAAGCTTGAGGTAAATCTACTGAAAGGATAATACACTGTCTGAAAGGGGCTGCTGAAAATAATCTATCCATACAGCCTGGAACTGCAGGGAGTTCAGAGTCCTGTGCCTCTTTAGTTCTCTGCCCTTCACAGCTCACAGCAGAACTCAAGGGTGGCTGGCCCATAGCAAGCCAGCACAGAGAAATGACTTAGTGCTATCACTACAAGTCATAGAATGCTTTGGGATGGAAGAGATCTTAAAGCTCACTTAGTTCTAACACCTTCCACTAGACCAGGTTGCTCTAGGCCCCATCCAGCCTAGTTTTAAACACCTCCAAGGAGAGGGACATCTACAACCTCCCTGGGCAACCTGTTCCAGTGTTTCACCACCTTTACTCCAAAGATTTTTTTCCTAATCTCCAGTCTAAATCTCCCCTCTTCCAGATCAAAGCCATTCCCCTACAAGCCCCTGTAAATAGTCCCTCCCCAGCTTTCTTGTAGGCCTATCAGATACAGGAAGGCTGCTATAAGGTTCCCTGGAGCCCTCTCTTCTGCAGGTTGAACAACTCTAACTCTCACAGCCTGTCCCCATACAGGAGGTGCTCCAGCCCTCTGATCATCTTTGTGGCCTCCTCTGGACCCACTCCAGCAGTTCCATGTCCTTCTTGTGTTGGGGGCTGCAGAACTGGATGCAGTAGTCCAGGTGGGGTCTCAGGAGAGCAGAATAGAGGGGGAGAATGACCTCATTTGTCCTGCAGGACACATTGCTTTTGATGCAGCCCTGCACACAGCTGCCTTCTGGGCTGCCAGTGCATGTTGCTGGCATGTTGAGCATCAGCTGATACTCCCAAGTACTTCTCCAAGTCCAAACCACTTGTATTCAAACTGCTGATGTTTCTGCTGTGAGTTTAATGATTCAGACACTGATGATATTTTTGGTTACCCAAAAGGGCACAATGGCACACTGTGGAAGCTGCACACAGACTGCTTCTCTGCTCCACTTTCTTTGTATTAAAGCAACCAGGAAAGTCTGCTTCTGGAACAGGACACTGAGGTTCAGACCCTCCTGGAATGCCTACACCTGTGCCAACTGAAGGCAGTTGCTGCCAACTTCACAACTGATTCTGCCTGAACAAAGATGAAGCTGCAGTCACCTGAATATTTGGGGCTCTTGCTATTTTGTGACCACCACAATGCCATGCCCAGGCTCCCCAGGAATGACTCAGCTAAGCTGGGGTCCCAACGTATCTGCATCATCACATGAGCTGTGTGTGATCCACCCTGCTATGGGATCACCTCTACCAACCACCCATACTTGGGCAGTGAAGGGGAATCTAGGAATAACAGGCAGCACCACCCATCACCAAGAAGACACCAACCACAAGGGACAATGCTGGAACTTGGAGTGGTGATACTTTTCTCCTCTTACCCTCTGGTCTTATTTCACTCTTCTCTCTTTCTCTCTGGCACATACTAGGTAATCATCTCCCCTGCCTGAAGATCCCCTGAATGACCAAACTGATCTGCACAAAGGTGAAATCAATAAATCTCAAATCATTCCAGCCACTTTGGTGCGAGTTTGCCTCACCTCAGTCCTTTGGTATTCCTAAAGAACCTCCTCTGAGGTTCATCAGAGATGAGGTTCACAATGCATATATTGGATTTCATTTAGTTCCCAGCTTTTAAAAACCAAAGGTTTTAAGGCCAGAAAGCAAACACACAAACAGCACTTTAAGTATAAAAGGCACACAATCAGTTTATGTGTTAGATTCTAGTTTCTTTCCCTGAGGGTTAATTCCCTCACAACCCCAGAGTCTTCACTTCAAGGAATCACAGAATTGTTTTGGTTGGAAGAGACCTCTAAGGTTATCAAAGTCCAGCCTTATAGCCAACACCTCTGTGGCCACTAGACCACATCTACTCATTCTCTGAACACCTCTGGGGATGGTAGCTCCATTTCCCTGGGCAGCCTGCTCCAATCTCTGATCACTCCTTCAGTCAGGAAATTCTGCCTAATAACCAGTCTGAACTTCCCGTGGTGCAGCCTGAGCCCATTTCTTCTTCTTCTGTCATTAGTTACTTCACAGAGGCCAGTGGCAACCTCACTACAACCTCCTTTTAGGTAGCTGTAGAGAGCAATATGGTCTCTTCTCAGCCTCCTCTTCTTCAGGCTAAAGAAGTCCAGCTTCCTCAGCCTCTCTTCATAAGACATGCTTTCCAAAACCCTCACCAGCTTCACTGCTCTTCTCTGGATGTGCTCCAGCACCTCAATGTCTTTCTATACTGCAATGACCAAAACTGAACCCAGTATTCAAGTTGTGGCCTCGCTAGTGCTAAGCACAGGGGCATGATCACTTCCCTCCCTCTGCAGGCCATGCCATTCCTGAACCAGGTCAGGATGCTGGTGGTCTTCTTGGCTACCTGGGCACACTGTGGCTCACATTCGACCAGCTCTTGACCAGTACCTCCATCCAGCTCCTTTTCTGCCAGGCAGCTTTCCAGCTGTTCTGCCCCAAGCCTGGAGCACTGCATGGGGTTGTTGTGACTCAAGTGCAGGACCTGGCACTTCATACAGTGGGTCTGTCCAGATCTCTCTGCAGACCTTTCCTACCCTTGGGCAGATCAACACCCTCATTTAATTTCTTATCATCTGCAGACTTACCAAGGATGTGCTCAATCCTCTTATCTAACTCACTGATGAAGATGTCTAACAGGCCCAGCCCCAGCACTGAGCCCTGGGGAACAGTGCTTGTGATTGGCTGCCAGCTGGATTGGTAAATGATTTTATTGTAATGTAAATTATTTATAGGTTTGTCTGTAGTAGTATTTGCCACGGTAGTTTGAAATCTACATTTCTTACTAAAAGATGACTCAGCCTGCTGCAACAGTTCAATCCCACTTCAAAAGCTTTGGCAAGATTAATCTCCCCAAAATACCAGACAGTCTAAAATACTTTTGAGCAATATTAACCATCTTCTCTCACTCTCTTACTAACACGCCTGCAAGAAAGCTGGGGAGGGACTTGGACAAGGACTTGTAGTGGTAGGAAGAGGGGCAATGGACTGAAGCTGGAAGAGAGGAGAATTAGATTGGAGATTAGGATGAAATTCTTTCCAGTGAGGGTAGTGAGACACTGAAACAGGTTGCCCAGAAAAGATGTGGATGCCCACTCTGTGGAGGTGTTCAAGGCCAGGCTGAACACAGCCTTGATGAACGTGGTCTAGTGGGAGGTGTCCCTGCCCATGGCAGGGGAGTTGGAACTAGATGATCTTTAAGGTCCATTCCAACCCAAACCATTCTATGATTATGTCAAACCACACCACTCCAGTGTTGCTTGTTGGAGGCCAGGATTAACTAGACAAGCTTGTATCCTCCACACCACTCCACTGCTGCTTGTTGGAGGCCAGGATTAACTAGACAAGCTTGTATCCTAATACAGGAGGAAGAGATCTGTTTGGAGCACTGGAAGAGGCACAAAGCCAGAGGTACTCACCACTTTCCAGCGATCTTTGACCACATAATTGGCCGGAAGAATGTCAACCTGTTCCCCTCCTCCACTCATGTTTGGTTCGTCCTTGATGACCGCTGCTAGGCACTGCATTTGCCAGCCAGGGAATATTTCAGTAGCTCCCAGTTTAAACGAGCCATTTATCTGAGGAGGAGAAGAAGAAAGAGGGTGGGGGAAGGAATGGCAAAATTAGTACAGGTCATGGCAGAGGAGCATGTTAAGATCCCACAGGTTAGTTTGTGACTAAATCAGAACCAGTCTCTCGGGAAAGGAGGCAGATTTACCTTGCAAACACCTGAGCTCACTCCATGCATTGACTTGGCAGACCATGCTTCAAGTCAGCAGCATGAACTAAAAAGGTAAGGATGATTACCAGCTACACCATGCAGGAGTCCAGTGCTCTTGGGCCTGACAGCCACCAAGTGAAAGAGAATGACCAAATGCTGCAAGGGCTGGTACTGTATGCAGACAAAAAGGTCTTGCTGCTGCACAGGCAGGTCTTTTATTGGTTTTGTTGGATGACAGCCAACACAAATCAGAAAGGTTTGCCAGCTATTGCATCTGATAAGACTAAAAGCATTTCAAAAGGGGGTGGAAGGGGCTCTGGAGAGCCAGGATTGCAGATACTATCATTGTGACGAACAGCCAAGCAAAAAGATGAGGATGGTTAGAAAGGGCTTCAGCTATGGATAAATTAGTCCTCCTCATAGCATACAGAGTGCTAAAAATGACCAAATTAAAATACAGAGAAATATCTCCTTCCTACAGTGCTTGCATTGTACCTCGTGCCCCTTTTTTCTTGCTTTCATAGGGAGCTCCAGAAAGCCTG
Source organism: Tricholaema leucomelas (assembly GCA_013400475.1). NCBI lineage: Eukaryota > Metazoa > Chordata > Aves > Piciformes > Lybiidae > Tricholaema lacrymosa > Tricholaema leucomelas. The sequence continues at coordinate 110,275 of WAAF01015970.1, forward strand.
TGCTGAAATTAATTTTGGTTTGAGGTTTTTGTGTTATAATTCTTCTAGCAAAATGGCTTTTGGATACACATCAACTTCACTTTCTTGGAAGAAAATTAATTGAAACAGGACTAAAAAAAGATCTTCCTAAAGTATTTCATCCCTTACTCTAAGATATTTTTCTGGCTTTAGAAGTAGGCCAGATCTTTTATTAAGCATAGCCTTTTATTAAGCTTTTGTGGCAGTTGGATTGTCCTTCCCTCCTAATATTTTCCTTCCTAACAATGGGTGTTACTGCAGCACTCTGACTGCAGACTCAAGTAAGATTAACAACACAAATACCAAATTAGAAACCAAAAAAAACCCCAAAAGACACTGGAGCTGGTCACTCAACCATCACACTCCTTGAGCCTCCCCAGAAAGGGTAAAAAGTCACCAGGGAATTTTCAACTCAAGTTGAGAAAATAGCTCATTTGCTAGCACTAAAACGACTGAGAAAGAAGGATAGGAAGAGACCAGCATGCAGAATGCACAAGGAAGCAGCAGACAAAAGCACATCCTAAGTTCAAGACAGAGGCTGATCAAACAAAACATGAACAAAAGATCTCAAAGGGATCTTCTCAAAAGAACTTCACAAAAGATCTTTTCACTCCAGATACAGAAGACAACTACGTAAGAGGCAGACTAACATGGTACGAAGGCTGCTCTATGTTCATGCAGTCCAACATCTGCTGAAGTACAATCAAAATGAAAAGAAAAAATTGAATACTAAAGAAATCATGAAGAAACATGCTGCAAAATGCTCCAAGAGCCCCACAGCTGTATGGGGCAGCAGCCCTTTCAGTCACCAGGGTTGGAAAGAAGAAACTGGACAGCTCTCCAGTGAGAAAGTCTGTGCTGTGTTTGGCAGCACAACCTATATGCTGCTTCTTGCTAATGTGCAAGTCTAATGCCGTTCTCAGGCTCTGTTTGCTCACTGAAACACCTGAACTGACCATCCCTAAGCTACCCTTGGTCTCTATACACAGTGATACAACAACAGAATCCTTTTGTTGTTTTCTCAAAGACTTTTGAGATCATTGAGTCCAACTCTCTTTCTCTACCAAGTCTGGAGACTAAACCATGTTCCTCAGCACCACATGTACATGGCTTTTAAACACCTCCAGGGATGGGGATTCACCACCTCCCTGGGGTAATAGTTCAGTGTTGGTGAACTCTTTCAGTGAAGAAGCTTCACTCAACCTAAACCGCCCTGGGTGCAACTTAAGGTCATTTTATTTCCTCCTATGACTTACAGAATCATAGAATCACAGAATGGTTTAGGTTGGAAGGGACCTCAAGGATCATCCAGCTCCAACCCCCTGCCATAGGCAGGGACACCTCCCACTAGAGCAGGCTGCTCAAGGCCTCATCCAGCCTGGCCTTAAACACCTCCAGGGAGGAAGCAGCCACAACCTCCCTGGGCAACCTGTGCCAGTGTCTCACCACCCTCACTGGAAAGAACTTCCTCCTAACATCCAGTCTAAATCTCCCCTCTGCCACTTCAAACCCATTCCCCCTCGTCCTGACATTCCCAGACCTTGTCAATAGTCCCTCCCCAGCCTTCCTGTAGGCTCCCTTCAGATACTGCAAAGCCACTCTAAGGTCTCCTCGAAGCCTTCTCTTCTCCAGGCTGCAGAGCCCCAACTCTCTCAGCCTGTCCTCACAGCACTTGTTATTAGGGAGAAAAAAAACAACACTCACTTTGCTCCAAGCTCCTTTCAGGCAGTTGTAGAAAGCAAAGTCTTCCCTTAACCTCCTGTTCTCCAAGCTAAACAATCCCAGCTCTCTCAGCAGGCCTCTTCTCCAGACCTTTCACCAGCTTTGTTGCCCTTCTCTGGACATGCTGCAGTACCTCAATGACTTTCTTGGAGGCCCCAAAACTGAACCCAGTCTCAAGGTGTACTCACCAGTGCTGAGTACAGGGCTACCATCACTCCCCTGGGCCTGATATGCACTCAGCCGCCCTGCACATCACTGCAGCCTTCACAGCTGTTCAAGCAAAGCCTGGATGAGGCACTTAGTGCCATGGTCTGGTTGACTGGCTAGGGCTGGGTGCTAGGTTGGACTGGATGAGCTTGGAGGTCTCTTCCAACCTGGTTGATTCTATTCTATTCTATTAATTCATGAAGACAAGTACAGCACAACCAAGGCTCTGGATTGCAGGGAATAGAAAGGCAACTGGAGATCTGTGACATGGGACGGAAGTACCAACAAAGGCAGACAGAAGGAAGTGTCAGAGTTTTCCAGTTAGCCATGAACAGTTTTTCCCTTTGAAGAAAAACATCCAACATGGACCTGATGGAGTGGGTCCAGAGGAAGGCTACAAAAGTGATCAGGGGTTGGAGCACCTCTGCTACAAAGACAGGCTGAGGGAGTTGGGGCTGTTGAGCCTGAAGAAGACTCCAGGGAGATCTAATAATGACTTCCAGTACCTGAAGGGGGCCTTCAAGAAGGATGGAGACTGTTTACAAAGGCCTGCAGTGATAGGATGAGAAACAGTGGCTTCAAACTAGAGAAGAGCAGATTTAGACTGGATGTTAGGAACAAGTTCTTTACCAAGAGGGTGGTGGAACAATGGGAGAGGTTGCCCAGGGAGGTGGTTGAGGCCCCCTCCCTGAAGATATTCATGGTGAGGCTCAACAGCACTCCGAGGAACCCGACTGAGTTGAGGATGACCCTGCTGACTGCAGAGGGCCTTGGACTACACAACCTTTGGAGGTCCCTTCCAACCCAAACCATTCTCTGATTCTATGAGTCTATGACCTGAAAAAGTACAGGACATGATGTATGTATTAGTGACACTGGCGTATCATAAAGTTTCAGTCTAGTGACTGGTGGTGGAAAGCCATCCCAAGGAATCATTTTAGGGGACAGAGTTCAAACTCATGAGCACCCAAAGCTAGCCAAGGCAGAGCTGCTTTCCCTGGTGCACCAGTGCACTTTTTCAATTACCAACAGCTGGCTGAAGATGAGCCAGCCTGTGCCCACGTGGCCAAGGAGGCCAACAGCATCCTTGCCTGGTTCAGGAATAGTGTGACCCATAGGACCAGGAAAGTGACTGCACTTGTCCCTTGTACTCAGCAGGCCACATCTGACCCCTGACTCAGCACTTGTCAGGACACATCTGTGATCTGGAATACTGAGTTTTGGGCCACTCACTACAAGAAAGACACTGAGGTGCTGGGGAAAGGTAACAAAACTGGTGAAGGGTCTGGAGAATAGAACTTGTGAGGAACGGCTCAGGCAACTGGGGTTGTTCAGCCTGGAGAAGTGGAGGCTGAGAGGAGACCTCACTGCTCTCTACAGCTCCCTGAAAGGAGGTTGCAGTGAGGTGGGGGTTGATCTCTTCTCCCTAATATCAGGTGACAGAACAAGAGGAAATGGCCTCAATTTCCACCAGGGAAGGTTTAGGTTGGATATTAAAAGACTCTCCCTTTCTTCACTGAAAGGGTTCTCAAAGAGTGGAATAGGCACCAGGAATAGATTCAATTACCTTAGAGGTCTTTTCCAGCCAACACAATTCTGCTATTCCATAATGCATGGTGCACAAATTCCATAATACACACTTACAAAGGCAAAAGGTTATTTAAAGGTGTCCCATACATCTTCACTGGCTTTGACACCAAAGAATATCCTCCTGGGCACTATCAAGAGCAACAGAAATTGGGTAATATGGAATTACAGTACTAGGTTTATGGCTATGTTCAGGCACTGCCAGTGACACAGCCAAACCAAAAGCCAGTTTCATTATGGCTCCAGACAGAACTCAAGCAGGATGAAGTTACCTCTGTACAGAAAACATAACTGCATTTAAATGATGCTTTTAGCTTAAACTTCATTACCATTCCATCTAAAGCAATAAAATAGTGTCACTATTTTTTGACCAGCATCAAAGCCCGGTCCCTGCTAGAGCTGGATTTGCTAATGTAGCTACAGAAGTGAGGTGGTGGAAGGTGGTTAGTGGAGAGGACGTAAAGCAATACTGTCTTGAAGTGGGGGGTTGGTCTCTTCTGCCTAGTGTCAGGTCATAGAATGAGAGGAAATGGCCTGAAATTGTGCCAGGGGAGGCTGAGGATTGGACATTAGGAAAAATTTCTTTCCTGTGAGTGGTCAGACACTGGAACAGGCTGGCCAGGGAGATGGTGGAGTCACCATCCCTGGAGGTGTTCCAGAAACATGTGGACAGGGCACCTGGGGACGTAGTTTAATGGCCATGGTGGCCTTAGGGTGGGACTTGATGATCTTAGAGGTCTTTTCCAACCAAACCAATTCTCTGATTCTATGACTAGCCTCACACAGCAGAAAGCATAATTTCAGCATGTTAAACGTTAAGTGGTGTCAAGGGGAACTAGAGGAGAGATGGAAGGTTTATATCTCTCTTCAGCTCCCACTCAAAGGGTGACCATGAATCTGAACTTTGACAAATACACATCACTTTCAGCTTTAAAACACACATTGTAGAATGCCAAGGTACATCCATTTGAAGGTGCTTCAGAACACGGTTTAAGGGCCAAGGTGGCCTTAGGTTGACGGTTGGATTCGATGACCTTAGGAGGTCTTTTCCAACTGAAACAATTCTGTGATTCTTTGATTACAAATCACATCGAAGCTGTTCCCAACAGCAACTTCACTGGCACTAAGCCAAAATGAAACAGATTGAGTAGGGAATAAGAGGCCAAGGTATGAAATAGCAGTGAGAGTACTCAGAAGAAAGAAAGAAAAGCAGAGGAGCTTCCAAGTGTCACTAAGCAGCAGAACAGGGACTCGGTGAACAGCAGCATTAACTGCACAGACCCAGCATCCTTCCCTGTTTTACAAACACCTGCTTCCAACACAGGATACCAAAAATTCAATCCCTCACACCAAAATAAACACACATCCCCCAACAGCTTTGTATAAGTAAGTTGTTCCATGCAGTAGCATTTTGGTATTAGGATAGAAATGCACATGACAGTATAGGAAACAAACTGACTGAAAACTAAACCAAAACACCACCACCACAACCCCAAAAATCCTACAGTGCACTGGACTAAGAGCCTCTGAGTCCTGGAATGCCTTACAGCTCCTGCTGAATTTGAAACAGCAATTAAACCCAAGTCATACACTGCTATGTTAGGTTCTGACAGCAGGAGCTCAAATTGTTCCTTGAAGACATATATCTGCCTTCATTGCCTGCCTCTGCTGTAGCAAACCCTGCTGAGAGAGCAGGCTCAGCTCCTAGCAGATGCAGCTTCAAGTCTCCTCTGTGACATACTCCTCTCCCAGGCACGCAAGGGCATGAGCCTTAGACATTCTGCATTTGCTATTCACAGCATTTTGCTTCTGTAAAGATAACCCAAAACAGCTAAAGGTGAGGCTGCAAGACCCTGGCAACTGTTTTTCACCTCTGAAAGGTTTATGAGCCTGAAGGAGTGATGTAGCTATGACTATAAAGAACCCAACCAACCAAAATTCCCAAAAAAGCCTGCAATGAGGATGGATTGGTCTGGGGTTTCTGCTAACATGAGGCTGCAATCCAACAGAAGATACATAAATACATTACATATGCTAACAGACGCACCTTGGTAGCATTGTTATGGCTACCTTGTTGCCTGTGCAGCGACTTAAAAGCATCAGCAGACCACTCAACCTAGGCAAAGCAAACAAACCCTCCCAAAGACATGATTTCATACTGCCAGACTGGATTCACGGTTGTGACAGAGCACTCTGGATACTCAGAGATGTCAGTGCCAGAACAACCTACCTGCAGGGAGAATCAGCTCACTTCACTCTGACAACTGTCCTGGAGTCCTGTGTACCCCAAAATTCCTCTCCCTCTGTGGTTTGAATGGGAGAGGAGAAGGAGCGAACAGACCTGTTCTGCCCTGCAGGCATGAAGGGGGGGAGCAAGGGACCCTTCCAGCACGAGGGGCGCCCCCTGCAGGGCCCGCGCTGCGATCGGCTGGGGATTGGCTGTGTGCTTGGCACCAGGCAGTGCTAACTCAGCTCTGTGTCTAGGAAGGGGATAAACACTGGGGGGACTTCCCGCCTTGGGGGTCTTGCCTTGGAGTTCTCCCCCACCTGGATAGCTTCTGCAGAAGGAGCCCCTGGCGCTCCAAAGGACCGAGTCCACCTTAATCACCCTTTATGGTTCTTAATGACCCTCGAAGGCTTCTGAAAGACCCGAAGGGACAAGCATCTGGACCACCCTTCCATTCAGCCAGCCTGACTCACCTGTGAGTAGCTCTGGCTCAGCCTGACATCGACAGTGGGGACGCTGTATATATTTAACAGCTTAAGCCTTTTCCAACTTCTGACTTCCAAAATAGTCAGGTCTACCTCTGGTATCGGTGTAGATCTTCTCAACCAACTGAACCTGCTAATTAAACTGAATTAATTCCTGTCTCTAGTTTTGGGGCAAGTTTCAGGAAAATACGTGCTTTTCTATGAATTCCTGACTCAGCCACATTAATTCCCTGCCTCCATAACACAACGAATCATAGAAGCACAGAACTACTGAGGTTGGAAAAGACCTCCAAGAGATCAAATACAACCCTCAGCCTAAGACCACCATAGCCGTGAAACCATGGCCCAAAGTGCCATGACCACAGGCTTCTTGCACACCTCCAGGGGTGGTGACTCCACCATCTCCCTGGGCAGTCTGTGCAAGTGCCTGACCACTCACAGGAAGGAAATTGTTCCTAACATCCAAACCTAAACCTCCCCTGACACAATTCCAAGCTATTTGCTCCCAAGCACACACCAGGTAAGGATATCTTCACTACTGGCAGTTTGTGATCCTAACCCTCTCCAACCATCCAGAAAAAAAAAAAAGAAAAAAGAAAAAAGAAGCTAAAAACCTGGGGAAGAGGAGAGTTTGGAAGTCTGTTTTCTTCTAACCAATCCCCCTGACAGACTCGCTCCAGTTTTTGATCCAAGCAGAAAATTAAATCTAATATCAGGAAATCCCTTTCATATCACAACCAGCTTAAGCTCTACTAATGTAACATGCAAACATTATCACTAAATAGTCAGGGTTGGAAGGAACCTCTGGAGGTCAAGTTCAACACCCCTGCCAGAGCAGGATCACCTAAAGAAGGTCACACAAGAACATAGATAGGTGGGTGTGGAATATCTGCAGAGATGGAGACTCCATCGCTTCTCTGGGCCACCTGTTCCAGTGCTCTGTCACCCTTAAAGATCCTCCTCATGTTTAGCTGGAAATTCCTGTGTTCAAGTTTGTGCCTGTTACTCCCTGTCACCAGGCAGCACTGAAAACAGATTGGACCCATCCTGACACCCTCCCTTTCAGTATTTCTAAGCGTTAATGAGATCTCCTCTCAGTCTTCTCTTTTCCAGATTAAAAAGACCCAATTCTCTCAGTCTCTCCCCATAAAAGAGATGTTCCAATCACCTCAGCATCTTTGTAGCCCTTTTCTGTACTCTCTCCAGCACACCTCTGTCCCCCTTGCAACTGGAGAGCCAAGCACTTGACACAGTATTCCAGATGTAGTCTCACCAAGGCAGAGTAGAAGTGGAGAAGAACCTCCCTTGACCTGCTAGCCACACTCTTCTTGGTGCACCCCAGCATGGCATTTGCCTTCTTGGCCACGAGAGCAAATTTCTGACCCATGCTCATTCTGTTGTCCACCAGGAGTCCCAGGTTCTTTTACCCACAGCTACTCTCCAGCAGGTCATCCCCCAACCTGTCCTGCTCCATGGGGCTGTTCTTCCCCAGATGCAGGACTCTACACTTGCCCTTCTTGAATTTCATTGTTTCTCCCTGCCCAGGTCACACTGGATGGCAGTGCAGCCTGGCAGGTGTCAGCCACTCCTCCCAGTTTGATATCATCAGCAAACCTGCTGAGGGTACAGCCTGCCCCTTCACCCAGGTCACTGATGAGCATATCAAATAGGGCTGGACCCAGTACCAACCTCTGGGGAACACCACTAGCCACAGGCCTCCAACAAGACTCTGTCTCACTGACTCTCTGAGCTCCACCCTTTAACCAGTTCCCAACCCATCTCACCACCCAATCATCCAATCCACACCTCTTAAACTTGGCTGTAAGGTTGTCACGGGAGATAGTGACAAAAGCCTTGAAGTCAAGGTAGACCACATCCACTGCCCTCCCCTCATCTAGCCATCTACTTTAGGCCACTGCGAGAGGCTATCAGCTTGCTGAAGCATAAATTTCCCTTGGTAAATCCATGCTGAACAATTAGGTTACTTTCCATACACACTGAACTGCAGCTTAAGTACATCTATCTGCAAAGTCTACCTAGACCACTACTTGCAAAGCTTCTCTAGCCTGCTGGTAGCCAGAACAAACACATCTGAAAAAAGCAAGAACTAAGCAGAGGCACCACCAGAAGCACCACACAGGGGTATGCTCTCATCACCCTGGACCAGTTTAAATGATCCTTCAAGTAATGCTAAGTGTCTCTCTTAGGCAAGTCACAGAATCATAAAATGGTTTAGATCTGTCCCTGTGCTCAGCACTGGTCAGGCCACACCTTGAGTGCTGTGTCCAGTTCTGGGCTCCTCAATTCAAGAGAGATGTTGAGGTGCTGGAAGGTGTCCAGAGAAGGGCAATGAAGCTGGTGAGGGGCCTGGAACACAAACCTTATGAGGAGAGGCTGAGGGAGCTGGGGGTGTGCAGCCTGCAGAAGAGGAGGCTCAGGGCAGACCTCATTGCAGTCTACAAGTACCTGAAGGGAGGCTGTAGCCAGGTGGGGTTGGGCTCTGCTGCCAGGCAACCAGCAACAGAACAAGCGGACACAGTGCCAAGTTGTGCCAGGGGAGGTCTAGGCTGGATGTTAGGAGGAAGTTGTTGGCAGAGAGAGTGGTTGGCACTGGAATGGGCTGCCCAGGGAGGTGGTGGAGTCACCATCCCTGGAGGTGTTCAAGAAAAGATTCAGTGGGCACTTAGTGCCATGGTCTGGTTGAGTGGATAGGGCTGGGTGCTAGGTTGGACTGGATGAGCTTGGAGGTCTCTTCCAACCTGGCTGATTCTATGATTCTAGATTGGAAAGGATCTTAAAGATCATGAGTTCCAGCCCCCTGCCATGGGCAGGGACACCTTCCACCAGTCCAGGTTGGTCCAGGTCCTCTCTCTCCTCCCTGCAAAGTGTTCTTCAGGAGAGCCTGTTCATCTTCTCTCAAACACTGCTACCTCAATTTGCTTTTCGTGGCTGTGGTCAGCAGCACCCTCCTTCAGCTCTTGTTCTTGGAGACCAGAATTCTACCTTGACTAACCAAGTCAGCCATATGGCACACTGTTGCTCAATGGTCTTGTTACAGAAGACATCAATTTATTAAAAGGCCCAAAGGCTGAAATCATTGTAAGCCTCCATTCCAAAGAACACAAAGCTCATCTTACCCAGTCAGACCACGTGATGATAGATGCAGTTCGCATAACTATCAAGGTTAATGCTGTACTGCTGAGACCACACCTTGGGCACTCCATGATTCTAACAGATAAATAAACTCAAAAAACCACTTAGAGGTCAGGAACATAGAGATTCGATATCTCCATAGAGTGGCTTGACTTGAAAAGGACCTTAAACACCCTCTAGTCCCAACCCCCCTGCCATGAACAGGGACACCTCCCACTAGACCAGGTTGCTCAAGGCCTCATCCAAACTGGCTTTAAACATCTCCAGGGAGGGAGCATCCACAACCTCCCTGGGCAACCTGTGTCAGTGTCTCACCCCCATCACCGGAAAGAATTTCTTCCTAATACCCAGCCTAAACCTCCTCTCTTCCAGCCATTCCTCCTCATCCTATCACAAATCCTGGTACAAAGTCCCCCCTCCCCCTTTCTTGGGGCTGCTATAAAGTCTCCCCTCTTCTCCAAGCTGAACAGCCCAAATTTCCACAGCCTGTCCCCATAGGGGAGGTGCTCCAGCCCTCTGATCATCTTTGTGGCCTCCTCTGGACCTACTACAACAGTTCCATGTCCTTCTTCTGCTGGGGGCCCAAGCTCTTGGACACAGTACTCCAGATAGGGTCTCACAGGAGCAGAGGAGAAGAGAATCACCTCCCTCATGCTGCTGGTTACCTTTCTTTAAATGCAGCCCAGCACACAGTTGCCTTCTGGGCAGCAAGTGCACATTGCTGGCTCGTGTTGAGTTTTTCACCCCCAAGTCCTTCTCCTTCAAGCTTCTCTCAAGCCACTCCTCACACAGACTGTATTGGTGCTTGAGATTGCCCTGACCCAGATGTGGGACCCTGCACCCAGACTTGCTGAACTTCAGGAGGCTGATGTGGACCCACCTCTCCAGCCTGTCCAGATCCCTTTGGATGGCATCCTTGTCCTCCCTCGTGTCAGCTGGACCACACAGCTGGGTGCCATTCACACTTCTGCTCAAATTCTGAACACAAAGGGTTTTGCAGGGGAAACAATGCTGCTATTTGCAGGTTTGCCATGCAGGCTTCACGCTGCCAAGTGCTTTCTGAAATTTAATACAAATTAGCTTCAGTGGGGAACTGCCACTTGCTGCACTTACACATCAGATCAGACTAAACAGGCCAAAATTTATGGGCTTTTCAAGCCCACTGCTGAGCAGAGCAGAGATTTGTAGTTACACTGAAGGCATTTGCCAGAGCTGATAAAAACATTTTGTTGTGCCAACTGTTAGTCACTTAAATCACCTCTTTACAGCCCCCCTCTAATAATTTTTTTCCTATTTTTGTAAGGAACTCTCCCTACCTTGCTGGAGCATGCTCAGGGGAACATATTCAACTCTCCTCTGCTCCCTGTAAATCTACTGTTTCATTCTCTAATCTGCAGCCTCACCATTTTTTAGCCTGCAGACAGCTGGTGACTTGCCCAAAGCTGATGTCCTCGTGGCTGACCCACTTTTTCTTCTACCCTTGGGAAATCCCAGTGCATTCTCAACCATACTCAACAGTTCCCTGAGCTTTTTTCCTCAGGCAGAAGTCCCCAGAGGTGTAAAACTTGGCTTGAGATTGGAATCTCAAAATCTCACTGTTATTTGAAGGATCTACATTTCTAGGCAAAGGAATTTGTTTGCTTTGTATTTAGTATCTGAAGATAACATCAACAACTAAAAGAGGAACATCAACAAGCAGAATGTGGCTGGCACTTGTTTCTCTATGCCTGAACATCCTCAGAAGATAAAGGAGAACTGCTGTATATGCAACCTGGGTCTCTTTCATTTTTTCTGCACTACTGTGAGTCAGTTTCCAAGGAGAAATGGTGTTACCAAGACCATAAAAACAAAGAAGTTTAGTTGGAACATACCTTGAAGAGCATCAAGTCCAACTATCAGCTAACCCTATCGAGGCTGGTGCTAAACCACATCCCTCAGCATCACATCTCTGTGTCTTTTAAACACCTCCAGGGATGGGGATTAAACCACCTCTCTGGGGAGTCCGTTCGAGCCTTTGAGAAGCTTTTCAAGGAAGAAGTTTTCCTCTTACCTCCAATATAAAACCTCCACCAGTGCAATTTGAGGCCATTTCCTCTCAACCTATCACTTGTTACTAGGGAGAAGAAAGTGACCCCACCTCACTGCAAAGGAATTTCAGGGAAAGAGTGAGAAGATCTCCCCTTAACCTCCTTTTCTCCAGACTACAGAGAGTTCCCTCAGCAACTGCTCACAAGACCTGTTCTCCAGACCTTTCAACCACCTTCACTGTCCTTCTAAGATCATTTATCTGGTTAAGATCATAGTATCAACAAGGTTGGAAGAGACCTCCAAGACCATCCAGCCCAATCTATCACCCAGTCCTGTCCAATCAACCACACCATGGCACTAAGTGCTCCATCCAGGCTTTGCTCCAAGCACGGTGACTCCACCACCTCCCCGGGCAGCCCATTCCAATGCCAATCACTCTCTCAGACGAGGTGGAAGAGAACTTCTACTGATAAAAACTACATCTTTTCCACATAGAGAATGACAGAATTGTTTTGGTTGGAAAAGACCTCTAAGCTCATTGAGTCCTGAGCAGAGGCCAAGCAGCCTGTCTCCTGGATGACAGGTGGAAAAGAGATAAAAAGAGAGAACAGAGAAAAGAAAGAAGATGCCATGGACTTTGGGCTGTTTATCTTTAAAAGCTATGCAGAAGAACAGGAAAAACAAAAAGTCTGACTTCCATATGAAGTGGTCAGAAAACTGACTGTGAAAATCAACTGACAGGAAGAGAAGTTATGGTTCATAGATACATTAGGAAAGGCTAAGTGGTTTTAAGAAGACGCAAAGACACAGACAAGGCCACCTCACTAATAATGACCTCTCTGACTAGCCAAAACCTTCTGGTGGTAGATCAAACTAAAGGCCTTAAAAACTGTGATGTCCCAGGCTAAAACTAAAGTTTCCCTAAAATGACCTAGCTAAAAGAGGCAAACACAGGAGTCAAAGAATCACAGAACACTTTGGGTTGGATTCCACCTTAAAGACTGCCTAGTTCCAGCCCCATTGCTGTGGACAGGGACACTTCATACCAGAACAGGTTGCTCAAGGCCCTGTCCAACCTGGCCTTGAACACTTCCAGGAAGGGTTCACAGAAGTGTTTTGTTTGGAAAAGACCTCTGAGATAAGTGAGACCAACCGTCACCCTAAGGCCACCAGAGTCACTAAACCACGTCCCCAAGGGGCATGTCTCCTCTCAGTGGTGCCCAGTGACAGCACAAGTTGCAATGGGCACAAACCAGAACACAGGAGGAAAAACTTCTTTACTGTGAGAGTAACAGAGCTCTTGAACAAGCTGCCCAGAGGCTGTGGAGTCTCCTTCTCTGGAGACCTTTAAAGCCCTCCTGGACAAGTTCCTGTGCAACCTGATCTAGGTAAACCTGCTTTGTCAGGGGTGTTGCATTAGATGACCTCTGAAGGTCCCTTCTGTGAGGGCCTGACCATCCTGTGATTCCTCTTATCCCTTCTGCAATGTTTTCCTAGCTGTCTGGTAAGCCACCAAAGCTTTCTCCACGCACAGCCCCGGGGCTGACGGTGAGCCTAACATTTACTGTCACAGGGACAGCGAGGAATCCACTTCCATCTGTCACGGCTAACACTATAGCACTTGCTTAAGCCTAGGCTGTCCCATTTCTCCAGAGCAGAGGAAATCTGCACCCACAAGCACTCTCTGCATCCCACGGTGCCTGTATGGCTGCAGTCAGCCCATGATCTGCAGTTTGTTCCTTTCATGTAGTTCCCCAAATTAAAGATGACATAGCTTGACACCAAAAGGGTTTCCAAGCATGTCTTGATTAGCTCTACAAGTCCAACACATTATCAGCCTCTTCCTTTTAAACTACACACAAGACCTTTTTCCATACAAACAGCTCCTGAGTAGTGAGGAAGACCTGATGAAAAGCTGTGAAAGACCAATAGGTGTTGTTGAATCTGATAGAAAAGCCAGCGTGGCAATTTTGGTTTGCCCTCTAACATGCTGATGTGTCTCCTGGCCTTCAAAAATGGAAGAGTTCACCTGAGTAAGCCACCTGATACACTGAGGTCCAGGTCACATTGCCATCCCTAGCTTATTTCCCCTGTTTTCTGGGGTAACTGTTGTGGGTCTCAACAGGCTGTATGTCCCTAGTGGCAGTCACTAGTGGTGCTCCACAGGGCTCAGAACAGGGGGCAGTTCTCTTTAACACCTTTATCAATGATCTGTGTGAGGGGATTGAGTGCACCCTCACAAAGTTTGCAGATGACATGAAGCTGGGTGGGAATACTGATCTGCTGGAGGGTAGGAAGACTCTGCAGAGAGATCTGGACAGGCTGCAATGATGGGCGAGGGTAAACTGTAGGAAGTTTAACAAAGCCAAGTGCCAGGTCCTGCACTTGGGTCACAACAACCTCATGCAATGCTCCAGGCTTGCGGCAGAGTGGCTGGAAGGCTGCCTGGCAGAAAATGACCTGGGGGTGCTGGGTGACAGCCATCTGAACATGAGCCAGCAGTGTGCCCAGGTGGCCAAGAAGCCCACCATCATCCTGGCCTGGATCAGGAACGGTGTGGCCAGCAGGAGTAGGAAAGTCATTGGTCCACTGTGCTCAGCGCTGGTGAGGCCACACCTTGAATACTGGGTTTGGTTGTGGGCTCCTCACCACAAGAAAGCCCTTGAGGTGCTAGAGCATATCCAGAGGAGGACAATAGCTGGTGAAGGGTCTGGAGAACAGGTCCAGTAAGGAGTGGCTGAGGGACTTGAGATTGTTTAGCCTGGAACAGAGAAGGCCTCATAGCTCTCTATAACTCCCTGAAAAGAAGTTGGAGAGAGGTGGGGGTTGGTCTCTTCTCCCTAGAACCAGGTGATAGAACAAGAGGAAATGGGCTGAGATTGTGCCAGGGGAGGTTTAGGTTGGACATTACTTACAGCAAGAGTGGTCGGGCACTGGAACAGGCTGCCCAGGGAGGTGGTGGAGTCACCACCCCTGGAGGTGTTCAGAAAATGTCTGGATGTGGCACTTGGGACCATGGCTCACTGGCGTCGGTGGTGTTAGTTCAACATTTGAACTCAATTATCTTGGAGGTCTTTTTTGACACCAACAAGTCTATGATACCATGATTCTTTGTGGGCACTGCTGTGGAGAAGACAAAGAGTTGGTCCTGCACGACACAGATGGTTGCCAGTGCCCAATTTGTAGCTGGTAATACTCTTACAGGCAAGAGAGTCTCAATTTGGGTTCAGACACACGGGGTAAAACCCACATCATCTCCCTCACCTCCCAGCTCTGCTTTCTAATACTTCCATAAGCATCCAAATGATTCTCCCATTCTTCCTCTGCCCTCTAGAAAGAGCTCACGGTTGACCTCTCTCCCAAAGCAACCTCCACAGTTGTCTCTGTTGGACAGTGTCCCACAGTGACACGCAAGGGGATTTCTGGATGTTTCAGAGGAACTGCCACTTTCTGGTCATTTTAGATGGACAAAGGGGGAGGGAAGCACTAGTGGAACCCATTCTCTATCTTATTCAATAAACCAGTAGAACTTAGACACCCTTTTCAGCCAATGCTTCCACAATCACTCCAGCAAATATTGGCCTATGCCTTGTGACATTCAAAAGAGAGCATACCAACAAAGCCAATGAATCCTAAAAAATGAGAAGGGCATTCAGAAAGCCTCTGAGGACTTTTTAGAGACACATTCTCCTGTAAAGCCTTGTTTTCTGTCTTCTGCTGTGTTTTCAAAGTACACTGATGTTAGTCAAAGGCCGTTATGGAGCTCTGGCAAATTAATCTAATCTAGGACCTTCTCAAGAGGAGAAGCCATTCTTGAAGAGGTTGCCTGGACCCTGTTCCTTGACAGGCAGATAAATAAGACCAAGGCAGGGAATAAACAGGACACAAGAAAGGAGCCCACAGAAAGACCCACATGACAGGAACAGGCTACCTATAAGACTATAAAGTCATGTGGCAATCTTTCTGTAGGAGAGGACAAGGAACAGCATGAAGGGATCTCAGTGTTAAATATAAAAGAAGAGGAATTTGGCTCTTCCTGCATCTGTCTGACCATTCCTGCTTTGGAAAACAAGTGCCAGCTGCTTCCACTGGAGAAGAGCTCCATGCTGCCTTTTGCAGTGTAGAGAGATACGCTTGCCTTCACCAGCAAACACTGAGGTTGGGATGGAGAGGGAAAGAAACCCTCTTCTTCCTTAGCATCAACTCTGGGACCTGGTGAAGAACAAACACTCTGTTACAGAGGACCAAAAGCGCCGATGCGGATTTGACTTCCCTCTTGTGATTATTCCAAGACAAAAGAGTTAGGTATCCCAAAGACTGATCCTTGTAAAATTGTTCTACAAGGGAATTATAATTCCAGTGGTTTTCTTTGCCAGTCAGAGGACTTGGTGCATTTCTGAAGGACTAAGATCATCATAAGGCACACAAGAGCACAGAGAATACAGAAATAACAGCAGTGGACACCACACACCCCATCTGTAAGCACTGCATCTCAAGAGTTTCCAATCCCACACACAGCAGCAGGAGAATGCTTGTAATGAGCTGGCTGCTGACTGGCACACAAAGGAAAAAAAGCCCAAACATGAACACAGAATTCCTAACCTGCCCCTCTTATACTGACACAGTCCCAACAGAAGCTGATACACCGGAACGCGGTGAGACCATCCTGATGCACATTGCCCTTCAGCCACAGCACCTGTAAGCACGAGTGCTGAGGGAACACTGGCACACTCATCTCACACACAACACGAGATGAAATTGCAGTCCAGGAAAAAGTTCACAGCCTGAAAAATTTCTGTGGCAACTCACTGAGAGTTTTGCTGCTTCAAATTCAAAAATAAAGATTTTAATGTACAGCTGGCCTCAGCTGCTCAGAAATGTGTTCTCACAGAATCATAGAACTGCTTTGGTTGGAAAAGACTTTCAGGATCATCAACTTAACCCTTAATCTAATACCACCATCACCATTAAACCACACCCCCAAGTACCACATTGGCACATTTTTTGAGCACCTCTAGAGACAGTGACTCCACCACCTCCCTGGATGACCTGTTCCAATGCCTGACCACTCTTACAGCAAAGACATTTTTCTTAATACCCTGCCTAAACCTCCCCTGGAACAAGTTCAGGGCCATCTCCTCTTGTTCTATCACCGGATACTAAGGGCATGAGATCGACCCCCAGTTCACTCCAATCTCCTTTCAGCAAGTTGTAGAGAGCAATGACATCTCCCCTCAGCCTCCTCTATTCCAGACTAAGCAATCCCAGTTACTTCAGCTGCTCTCCATCAGACCTGATCTCCAGACCCTTCACCAGCTTTGGTGCCTTTCTCTGGATATGCTCCAGCACCTCAGTATCCTTTCTGTAGCGAGTGGCTCAAAACTCAATCTGGTATTCCAGGTGTGGTCTCCACAGTGCTGAGGATCACTTCCCTACACCTGCTGGCCACACGATTCTTGATCCAGGCCAGGATGCTGGTGATCATTGTGGCCACCTGGGCATACTGCTGGCTCAAGTTCAGTTAGGTACTAAGCAGCACCCCCAGGTCCTTTTCTACTGGGCAACCCTCCAGACATTTTCCGTTTGATCTGAAATCCCCACTCCCGCAAAAACGACAGTAGGTCTTGAAGCCGGCATGCAAGTAGCTCAGCAACACTGACAGAGTGGCAGCGTCCCCCTAGTGCTTTCCACAGCATACTGGTTTTTCGCTAATACAAGACGGACTTCAAGGTCACAGTGTTGATCTTGAAACTTCTCAGTGGGTCAGACCCAGGTGAGCAGATACCTCTTCTCCCGCTACGCAGTGAAAGCATCATGACCGCAGCCACATTCACCAGCACACATTTGTGACACCACGAGTCATAAAGACACAAAGGCAGGAAACTTCAAGCTAAAAAGCTGCAGAAGACACAGCAACACACACAGGAGTAAAATCCCCCAACCCCCCAGCCGCTAACGAGGAGAAACTCACAGCTTCCTGCCTCAAGCCCAAGTGCCAACGAGTTATCCTCAAAATAACAGCACTTGCTGCCCTAAGGCCCCTATGAAACAGGCTGCCTTTCTGGCACAGGGTTGAGCGGGCACCGAGTGCCACTGTCTGAGTGACACTAGATGGATTCGCATCCCCGGCCGCGGGCGGCAGCCTGGCCTCGCTGAAACAAACCAACACCCTGCCTGCAGGCCCGGCCCGGCCACCCGCTGCCTTCGCACCTCCTCTCCCAACTCGGCACCGGGGACCGGGAGGACGCCAGAGCAGCCCGGCACCACCACCCGGCACAGACCGCTTCCTCTCCTCAGCGGGGCCCTTCCAGGCGCGGAGCGACCGGAGCACCACCGTCTCAGCCTGCTCATAGACCCACACCCAGCTTGTGATCCCCCTCGCACCTGCGAGGCCACCGCCCGCCCTTCCCCCGGTGGACAGCTCCCCCCGCCCCGGGCCTCGCCCCGAGGTCCCAGCACCCTCCCGGTCAGCACACGGTGAGGTCTGGTAAGAGGTACCCGCCGCTGTCCCCCTCCCTCCTCCGCCCTGCCCCTCACCTC
>WAAF01015970.1:128295-160182 GCA_013400475.1 Tricholaema leucomelas
AGAGGAGGTGGCCGCGTCCACCCCTGCACTGCAGCTGCCGGCACACCGCTCCCCCCACCCCCCGCCCCTCTCGGCAGATGGTTCGCCCCACCCCGGCCCGCCTGTTCATTGGTAGATCCCTCCCGTCACTCCGCTTTGGGCCCGCCCAACCCCGCGGCATGCTGGAAAGCTGAGTCCTCAGCGAGGGAACTTTTCCCTTCCGCCGCCGGCACCGGGCCGGGGGCAGAACTACAACTCCCACAGTGCCCCGCGCGTAGCCCCGGAGCTGAGGGGCCTGGCCCAGCCCGGCCTGCGGCCCCACATTTCCCCGGGGCCGGCAACGGGACGCTCATTTTCTCAGCGATGACCGCAACGGCCGCTACAGCCCGACCCGGCTCACCTGGCTCCGCCGGCGCCGGCGCCTCCCGCTGCGGCCGGCGTGGGCAGCGCATACCCCGAGCCCCTCAGTGCGTCTCCCCGGGCTCGGTACCACCGGCCCGGCGCGTTGCGGCTGCGGTTGTGGGTCGGGCCGGCCCCCGGCGCATCCTCCCGCTTGGAAGCCGCGGCGGGATTCGCCCACAATGCACCGCGCGCCGCACCGACAGCATCAGCCTGACATCACCCGCGGGCCGCCCCCGCCCGGCCGGGCCCGCCCTGGGCCCGCCCCGCCGCCGCCGCCGGCAACTGATACCGGGCACCGCATTGCTGGCACATGCGGCTGGGCACCGCACCAGCATGGGGTTGGCCACAAGACTAACCTCACCCTGACACCGGCACGGCCAGCACGATCATGGGCATTGTCAGGATAGGTTCTGGGCAAGGCTTGTCTCTCTGCTGCTGGGATCAGAACTGGCATTGCCAGCTAGCAGTAGGTGTGACTTGGATGCTGGGACCGGCAGCACCGGCATGTGGCTGGGTTCTGGATGATCCAAGGACTGGGTCCAGCAGTGGCACTGATGATTGATATCCCTGCAGAAATCATAGAGTTACAGAAGGGCTTAGGGTAGAGTTGATCTAGTTCCATCATCTCCGCCATGGGCAGAGATACCTTCCACTACACCAGGTTATTCAAGGCCCTGTCCAACCTGAACACCTACAGGGAGAGGGAATCCACAACTCCCTGGGCAACCTGTTCCAGTGTCTCACCACTCTCGCTCTAAAGAATTTCTTCATCCAGTCTAAATCTCCCCTCTACCAGCTCAAATCCATTCCCCCTCACGCTATCACTACAAGTCCTTGTAAAAAGTACCTTCTCAGCTTTCTTCTAGGCCCCTTCCAGGTACTGGAAGGCTGCTCTGAGCTCTCCCCAGAGCAGTGTAAAGGCAGATCCACCACAACCGTGGCCTTCCCCATCCACTCACACTGGGGATATCAGGGCTACCTGCCTCCTATGATTATCCTGTGCTAGCTGGAGGTGGCCCTGGCCCTCCATGCATTGAGGGCTTGCTCAGTGAAAGCATCCTACAGAGATTTTAGGCAGTTTGCTGCCCTGCAGCAGCTCAACCCACAGATCTCAGGGTGTACCTGCCTTTATGGGCAGTTGTATCCTCATAACCAGACCTCTCTCATTCTAGATCTATGACTAACAGATGAGTGACATCTACCACATGAGTCCTCTGCTGCTTACAGTCAGAGGTCCCCATCCTGCAAACACCTCTGCCCATGCTCAGGTTTATGCTGGCACTTTTAAGGCTTGCACACCACATTGCATAAGTCTTGCATGTATTGGCAGGAGTCAAAGCCGACACCAAAAACTAAAAACTCTTGGTATCAGCAAGAAGGTGAGTAGAAAGATGTCCTGGTGAGACTGCAGCTGGAGTGTTGTGTTCTGTTCAAGGCTGCCCAGTTCAAGAGAGACAGAAATATACTGCACAGTATCCAACAGAGGCTACGGAGGGCAATGAAGGGACTGGATCATCTGACATGGAAAGGCTGAGAGACTTGGGGACATTTATCCTGGAAAAGAGAGGACCTAGAGGGGTTCTTGTTAATGCTTGTAAATATCTGAAGAGTGTCAAGAAGATGGGGCCAGTCTTTTTTGAGTGGTGCCCTCTGATAGGATGAGGGGCAAGAGACAGAAACTGGAACACAGGGTGCTCTGGCTCCACATGAGGGAAGCCTTCTTTACTGTGAGGGTGCCAGAGTACTGGAACAGGCTGCCCAGAGAGTTTGTGGAGTCTCCTTTTCTAGAGACTTTCAAGACTCATCTGGCTGCATTTCTGTGTGACCTGCCCTAGTTGGTGCTGCTTTGGCAAAGGGGCTGGACTCTGATCTCCAGAGACCCCTTCCAACCCCTACCAGTCTCTGTGTGATACAGAAGGTTGAGATTTTGGGCATGAACTTTGATTTTTGCAAAGGTTTTTGTTTCCAGCTACAACTCTACACAACTGATATCCACAGCCATAGTCATCCCCTACTCAAACCAGTACTGACTGACCCTTAACAGATGCCGAGGGCTGCAGATAGTCCTCAAGTGAACCTGTTAGCTGCTAAAATCTCACGCAGGGCCGTGAAGTTGCCTCGCTGGGCTGAGAGGCTGTCACAGTAGATTTGACTGCCCCCAGGAATGACTTCCTCTGCCCTGGAAGCCAGAACCCTTTGGGAGCTACCATAGAGAGCTGCCACTTACAAATCAGAGTAACTGGAGTTGGTAAGGCCAGCACTGCTGTTTGGACTTTGTAATTCTAAGAGGGTCTTTCAAATGGAGACACAGTGAATGTAGGGAGCAACTCCATCATCTGTCTTGTATCCAGCACCAGCTTTTCTTGACATACTGAAGCACCATACTTGATAATGGGAATTGCTGTAACACACTTTGGTTCTCAAAGGTCGATAGCTTGGTGCCAGCTTTTACTTCTAGGAAGTCATAGATTGAACAAGTAGGCGTTGCAAAATTCCAGGGACTTGTCTCTCCTCTCTTCAGCTCTCTTGGAGACAAGGAAGGAAATCTGGGCTTGTGGGCTCCCGCTTGTCATGCCCAGCTGCCTAGCTGAATGGAGCAATTGGATGGCTTCCAGTCAGGATTATATCCAAATTGTGTTGATAGTGGTCATGGTCCTCTTGGAAGAAAAAGGCATGGTCCTCTTGGAAGAAATGGTCTTGTGTAGCATGAGAAAAATAAAACTTGGTGGTAGAAAAGGAGAATCAGCCTTACGTAGAACAAAACTAAAGACCACCATTCTGTGGCACTTAAGAGCATAGCTAAGTCCTTAAGCCTACAGGACTTGGACTTGGCAATGCTGGGGTAAGAGTTGGACTCAATGATCACAGAACCATAGAATCATAGAATCAGTCAGGGTTGGAAGGGACCACAAGGATCAGCCAGTGCCAACCCCCCTGCCATGCCCAGGGACACCCTACCCTAGAGCAGGCTGCCCACAGCCCCATCCAGCCTGGCCTTAAACACCTCCAGCCATGGGGCCTCAACCACCTCTCTGGGCAACCCATTCCAGCCTCTCACCACTCTCATGCTCAACAACTTCCTCCTCACCTCCAGCCTGAACCTACCCATCTCCAGCTTTGCTCCATTCCCCCCAGTCCTGTCACTCCCTGAGAGCCTAAAAAGTCCCTCCCCAGCTTTTTTGTAGCCCCCTTCAGATCCTGGAAGGCCACAAGAAGGTCACCTGGGAGCCTCCTCTTCTCCAGACTGAACATCCCCAACTCTCTTAGTCTGTTCTCATAGCAGAGCTTCTCCAATGGGTGGGAGTTTAGGCATAGGAAGTTCCATGGAAACATGAGGAGGAATTTCTTCACTGTGGGAGTGACAGAAGAGTGGACCAGGCTGCCCTGGAGCATTGTGGAGTCTCTCTCTGTGGAGATGTTCAAAACCTGCCTGGACATGTTCTAATGTGATCTGGTATAGGCGTTCCTGCTCTGGCAGGATCTTAAAGGTCTTCTCTAGCCTAAACAATCTGTCGAGTCTGATTCCCAGAAGATTTCAAGGTCTGCAAATGAAGCAGATGGATTTTCAGGCCACAGAATTTAACCCCACACTTAGTTTTTTTTTTGACAACTCCTGTGCTTGTTGTGTGAGAAGCATTGCACGTGTGGTTTGCAGGTGAGTAGTCTTGGACAAAGAACTTCTGAGCAATCCTTAAGGAAATCAAGCGAAAGCTGAAGAGCTCTCTGTACTCCTGACCAGCACCAGATGGCACACGTGCTGCTCTTTATAGCCCTGCCCCGGGCAAACCAAAATGCTGCAGGGTCTAGTTGGAAGCTAACGGTGTTCCCTAGGGATCAGTACTGGATCCAGTCCAGTTCAATAATAGTCATCAGTGGCCTGGATGAAGGGACTGAGTGGACCTTCGGTAAGTTTGCTGGTAAGACTAAAGTGGGAGGAGTGGCTGACATTCCAGGAGGCTGTCTGGAGACATGCTGACATGCCTTTGGGCTGACCTGGAAAGGTTGGAGAGTTGGGAGAGGAGAAAATTGGTGGAATTCAACAAGGGCAGGTGTCGGCTGGGGTCTGACCTGCTGGAGAGAAAGCACCTAGGTGTGCTGCTGGACAGCATACTGAGCATTGAGCTGGCAATGTGCTCTCATGGACAAGAAGATCAATTGCATCCTGGGATGCAGTAAGAAGAGTGTGGCCATCAGGCTGAGGGAGGTTCTCCTCCCCTTCTACACTGCTCTGTGGAGGCCTCATCCGCAATACTTCATCTGCAGTTCAAGAATGACCAAGAACTGCTGCAGAGAGTCTGTCAGAGAGCCATGAAGATGCTGAGGGAATTTGGACAGCTACCATACAAGGAGAGGCTGAGAGAGCTGGGGCTGTGTAGACTGGAGAAGAAGAGACTGAGAGGGGATCTTATTCATACCGACCAATAGCTAAAGGGTGAGTGTCAGGAGGAAGGAAGCAGATTATTGGCAGTGGTGTCCAGTGACAGGACAAGGGGAAATGGACACAAAACCGAACACAGGAGGTTCTACATAAGCATAAGGAAAAACTTCTTCCCTTTGAGGGTGGCAGAGCACTGGACCAGGCTGCCCAGAGAGGTTGTGAAGTCTCCTTCTCTGGAGGCATTCAAAACCCACTTGGATATGTTCCTGTGTGATTTGCTTTAGGTGGTCCTGCTCTAGCAGAGAGGATTGGACTAGATGATCTCTGGAGGTCACTTACAACCCCTACCATTCTGTAATTCTCTGATTCTGTGATTCAAAACATGAAGAAAGAACAGTGAACTATGTTAGCAGTGTGGTCATGCCAGCTTTACAGGGAATATATTTATTCCTGTGCATTACCTATAAAACACAGCTGCAAACAGAAGTGCTAGAAACCCAAATTCTGATAAAATTTACATTCTTTATCTAGAGAAAGTGTCTGATGGTGTTTCTAGGATGGGAAAAAAGGTTTCTGCTGCTGCCAGAACAAGCTTATCATAAAGAGTTGGCTCAAGTTTTTGATCATGAACATTGTGCTTTGTCTGCCCAAACTCTGGGAATAAGTTGAGATGCCACTTGAGTTGTCTGGGACTTGTTAAGGATGTACAGACCTTTTGAGCTGCTGGTTTCAAACTCTCTCCTGGAAGGCAAGACCAAAATGCCTAAAATAATTAGCTTCTTCCTGCCAGCAAAGAAACTCTTTCTATGCTCTGTTACCTGCTGCACAGCCTTGCTGCTTGTTGTTGAGTTTTTGCGCAATAAAGTCAGAGTTTAAAAGTGGTCCTGAGATTAAGATGGTGAAGAAGCGTTGTGATACCAAAGCCAGGAGCTCCACACCATGGCAATCACAGAATGGTGCGAGTGGAAGAGGCCTCTGGAGATCATCTACTCTAACCCCTCTGCTAATGCAGGTTTGCCTAGACCTAATTGCTCAGGAACTCATTCAAGTGGGTTTTGAATGTCTCCAGAGGAAGACACTCCACAACCTCTCTGGACAGTCTGTCCCAGGGCTTTGGCATGCTCAAAGAAAAGAAGTTTTTCCTTATGTTTAAGTGAAACCTTCTGTATTCTAGTTTGTGTCTGTTGCCTGCATCCTACCATTGCAGACCACTGTAAATAGTCAGGTCCCATCCTCTTGACTTCCACCCTTTAGATATTGATCAGCATTGAGAAGATTCCCTCTTGTTCTCCTCCTCCAGTCTAACAAGCCCCTCTCCTTGTAAGAGAGATGCTCCAGTCCCATCATCATCTTTGTGGCCTTCTGTTGGACTATCTCTAGTTGTTCCCTGTCTCTCTGATATTGGAGAACCCAGAACTGGGTACAATAGTCTAGGTTTAGCCTCCCCAGGGCAGAGCAGAGTGGGAGGAGAACCTCCCTTGACCCGCTGGTCACAGTCTTCTTAATGCACACTGGGATACTGTTGGTGTTCACACTGCTGGCTCCTGATGAACTTGTCCACCAGCACATTCCAGCAGGTCATGCCCTAACTTGTTCTGGGGCAGAGGTGCAGGACTCCACACTTGCCCTTGTTGAGCTAATGACAGTGCTCACACGTCTGCCAAGCAGAAAGTAGATGTGTACTCAGTTAGAGAAACGTGGCTCACTCTGAGCAAAGAGGAAAGAGGAGTGTGACGTTGTATACGGTTAACACTCCAGGAGGAGTGTCCCTGAACTCGAAACCTGACCTCAGGTGGTCCTGACCCCTCCCCAGGGGTGGGTCTGGACACCCCCAGGTGATGGTTAGCCCACTGCCCCCTTCCTGTCCCATAAAAGCACATTGTCTGGAGTTCTAATTTAAATTCCCAGAGACTCTCATAAATTTGATGGAACTGATGACAATTTATATTAATTGCCCTTCTCTCTCCCCTCTCTCCTTCCCCAAAGAAAGGAATTGGAAGTGAGAGGAAAAGGTAAGCACACCCAAATGAATCAGTCTCATCGATTTGGAAGTTAAAAGGGAGAAGTTTAACAATGACTTAAAAAGGGTATCAAAGGTAGGGAGGTTACAAAAGGTGTAGGGAAGGAAGAATAACAAATACAAAAAGGTATGAATAGGACCCGAGTTTGTGATGGTGGTGACCACCTGTGTGGAGAGATGCAGGGAGAGCTGGAGTGTGGTTCTGAGAGCTGCGAAGTGCTCGAGAGAGAGTCCAAGAGAGGGTCCAAGAGAGAAAGAACAGGAAGTGCCCCTGCTTTTATGGGACAGGAAGGGGGCAGTGGGCTAACCATCACCTGGGGGTGTCCAGACCCACCCCTGGGGAGGGGTCAGGACCACCTGAGGTCAGGTTCCGAGTTCAGGGACACTCCTCCTGGAGTATACAGAGGTGGCAGCACAGGCAGGCACCATGCGCTTGCTGAGCTGTGTGCACAAGCACTGTCAGTGCTTGAAGGCTGGGCATGGCTTCCGTGAGCATCACACCACCGCTGTGCTGACTTCACGACGGGTGTCCAGGCATCTGATGGGGGGCATCAGCTGTGAAGAGGACAGCGTGCATCTGAGCTGTGCAGCACCTGGGCGCTGGTGTCTGTGGGCGTGCATGTTCCCGTGGTGGTGTGACTATGGGTTGTATTTCTACTGGTGGCCCTGGAGTCAAGCTCCCTGGACTGTGTGGACACAGGGGTGCATTTGGTCCGGTGTCTTCTCTGTGTGGAGCAGACCTGTGTGTGTGCTAAGGGTGTTACCAAGGCTTTGAGGGTGCAGGCATGTTTGCCATATTACCTTATTGCTCTCTATAGCTACCTGAAAGGAGGTTGTAGTGAGTGAGGCCAGTGTTGGCCTGTTCTCCCAAGTATCTAATGACAGGACAAGAAGAAACAGCCTCAAGCTGCACCAGAGAAGGTTTAGATTGAATATTAGGAATAAATTTTTGAGTGAAAGTGATGAGGCATTGGAACAGGCTGCCCAGGGAGGTGGTGGAGTCATCATCCCTGGAGGTGCTCAAGAAACGTGCAGATGTGGCCCTTCAGGTATATGGTCTAGCAGTCATGGAAGTGTTGGGTTGAAGTTTGGACTTGATGATCTGAGAGGTCTTTTCCAAACTTTATGATCCTACGATTCTGTGCCTCAAATGAGATTGTAGTGAGGTCAGTGTTGGCCTCTTCTCTACCAAATAATTTACAACAGGTTAAGTGGTAACAGCTCAAGCTGTGCCAGGGGAGGTTCAGAATGGGTATTGGGAAGAATTTTCTCTACTAAGTTGCCAGGCATCGGAACAGGCTGCCCAGGGAGAGAGGAGTCACAGGCCCTGGAGGTGTTAAAAAGCTATCATAGAATCACAGAATGGCTTAGGTTGGATAGGACCTTAGAGATCATCTACTCCGACTTCAGTGTCATAGGCAGGGACCCCACTCTTAGACTTAGCTGCTCAAGGCCTCATCCAACCTGACCTTGAACATCTCCGGAGAGAAGGCATCCACAGCCTCCCTGGGCAACCTGTTCCAGTGTCTCACCATCTTCATACCGAAGAACTTCTGCCTAAGATCCAGTCTAGCTCTACTCTCCCACGGATGAAAACATTCCCCCTTGTTCTGTCTCCAGACAGCCTTAGGAAAAGTCATAGAGTCATAGAATGGTTTAGGTTGNAGACCTTGCCAATAGTCCCTCCCCAGCCTTCCTGTAGGCTCCCTTCAGATACTGCAAAGCCACTCTAAGGTCTCCTCGAAGCCTTCTCTTCTCCAGGCTGCAGAGCCCCAACTCTCTCAGCCTGTCCTCATAGCAGAGCTGCTGCAGCCCTCTGAAGCCCTCTGCAGCCTTCCTGTAGGATCCCTTCAGGTATTGGGGGGCAGCTCTAAGGTGCCCTCAGGCTCGTCTTCTCCAGGCCGAACATCCTCAACTCCCTCAGCCTGTCCCCACAGCAGAGGTGCTCCAGCCCTTGCATCATCTATGCGGCACCTTGGGACACGGTCTAGTGGTCGCGGAGGTGTTCGGTAGAAGGTTGGCCTGGATGACCTCAGAGGTCTATCCCAACGGTAACGATTCTGCGGCTCTGGGTGTCAGGGTGCAGGATGATCCCAGGGCCGTGCGGGTGCAGAGGCTTCCCCTGGCTGTGGGAAACGCCCCAGGGGCGCAGAGGTGTCCCCGGCTGCGGGGTGCCCCCGGGGCCCGGGGCTGTGTGGGAGCCGCCGCGCCGGGCCCAGCCCCTCCCCGCAGGCGGTCTCTTTCCAGCGGGCGGGGGCTCGCTCTCGGGCCGGAGGCGGGACCGCGGCTGGCGGGGTCGGGGCGAGGCTCCGACGGCAGTTGCGGGCAGGAGCCCCATGGCGCTGACGGCTGTCCGAGCGCGGGTGCTGCGCGCCCTCAGCCGCTGGCCGCCGCCGGGCCGGGTGCCTGTCGCTGCCTGTCGCTGCCGCAGCGACGCGGGGGGCTCCGCGGGAAGCTCCGCGGAGCTGCCGCCAGGCGGGTACGGAGTCTGGCAGGAGCAGGCAGCCCGCGACCCCGTGGGGTTCTGGACGGAGGTGGCGCGGGGGACGCTGTGCTGGGACAGCGCCTTCCACACGGCTTGCCAGGCCGGCCTGCCCCTCGGCACCGCTCGCTGGTTCCTCGGTGGCCGCCTCAACGTCTCGGGTAAGGAGTCCCCGGGACCGCGCATCTCCTCAAGCCCCACCGCCCCGGGAGACTGCCCCGCCGGCCCTGCCCGCTGCAGCCCTCGGCATGGGCGCGGGGCACCCGCCAGGGTATTCTTTTGCCAGTGCCCCTATTTTTTGAGGGAAAACCCAAGGATTTCGGTTGGGCACTGTTCCCAGAAAAGCTGCCGAGAGTTGCGAAATCTCCTGTAAGGTGTTACAAGGAGCGGCTGAGGGAGCTGGAATTGTTTATAAACAGTATGAAGCAGGCTGAGGGGAGACCTCATTGCTCCCTGAAAGGAGGTTGCAGCCGGGTGGGGGTTAGTCTCTTCTCCCTAGTAACAAGTGATAGGAGGAGAGAAAACAGCCTCAAGTTGCACCAGGAGCAGTTTGGGTTAGGTAATAGAAGAAACTTCTTCCTTGAAAGTGTTCTCAAGCACTGGGCTGGGCTCCCCAGGAAGGTGGGTGAATTCCCGTCCCTGAAGGTGTTTAAGGGTTGTAGAGATGTGGTGCCGAGGGACACGGTTTAGCAGCTGACTTGGTAGAGTTAGAGAATGGTTTGACTCTGTGGTCTTAAAGGTCTTTTCCAACCAAAGTGAGTCTGTGGTTACTCTCCCTTCCTCTGCTGGACTGGGCGCACAAGCTGGATCAGGAGCTTGCTCTGACCTAGCAGGACATTGCATCTTTCCCTCCTGTGGCTCTGACCGTAGGGGTGAGGAGAAGATCTCCCACCTGGCTAAAGGGTGGAGTATGAGGAGAGTGACAAAGGCAGGAGAGTCAAATACTCTCCTTCTCATGGGTAGAAGGAATTAGCATTTGAGGATCAAACAGAGGACAGTCAGTGCTGGGGCCAGGGAAGGGAGCTGGATGCACAGGTCAGCTCTAGCACTGTAGTGTTAAACAGAAAAGGAAGGTCCTGGCCAGTGTCCAGGCAGGCCTGCTGCTGCTGTCAAACTGTGGTTTTCTACCAGCAGCTCACAAAGCTTGCTCGTGTCTTTTGCCACTCAAATGACTCAATGTGTCTGGAAAATGCAGAAGGAAGTGGGGAGAAAAGTTTGAAGCTGGAGATTACCCTGGGTAAGCCTCTTGCTCTGGCACTGCTTTGCCTGCAGGCACCATTTCCTCCACAGAAACCCTGCCACCACCCTGATGGCTGGGATGCAGCGTCTCGGAGGCAGGGAGGCCTTGACCTCGGTTGGGCCATCCTCAGACCTAGCCAGGGACGCCTGATCTTGGCTGTGTTGCCCTTTATCCTGATGGTCAGCTGTGGAGTGCTGCTTGATCTCGTGGTGGGCTTCACAGTACCAACACAAAGGTGAAGCGAAGATGGGGGACAGTGCATGTAACAGTCCTTTATAGAACTCTCCTAAGTGAGAGAAGCTGTCCTTTCCCCCTAACTTCATCACTTTTGTATGAAGGAAGAGAAGAGTTTCTGTGGCAGTCCTAACTACCTCTGAGTTTCTTCTTGTACACACCTGCCTTGAAGACTCTTGTCTGAACACCTTGTTTAGAATGGTTGGGTTGGAAGGGACCTTGGAGATCATCCAGTTCCAACCTCCCTTCTCTGGACAGGGACACTTTCCGCTAGACCAGGTTGCTCAAGGTCTCATTCACCCTGGCCTTGAGCACCTCCAGGGGAGGTGCATTCACAGCCTTCCTGAGCAATCTGTTCCAGTGTCTCACCACCCTTAGTGTAAAGATATGCTTCACCTGGTGGGGATGAGGCCCAGCCCTTTCTAGGGTGTAGCTTGATGGTGAAGTCCTTTAGCAGCAATGTACATTAAATGGAATCATGGAGTGGTTTGGGTTGGAAGTAACTTTAAAGATCACCTAGTTCCGATGACCCTGCCACAGGCAGGGACACTTTCCCCTAGACCAGATTGCTCAAGGCCTTGGCCGGCCTGGTCTTAAACATTTCCATCCACAACTTCACTGGGCAACCTGTCTCCACTCATGCTGAAGAATTTCTTCCTAATCTCCAGTCTAAATCTCCCCTCTTCCAGCTCAAGGCCATTCCCCCATGTCCTGTCACTACAAGCCCATGTCGAAAGTTCTTCCTCGTCTTTCTTGTGGGCTCCTTTCAGGTACTGGAAGGCTGCTGTGCTTTGTTTCTTCCATTTCCCATTCCTGGGATTTTGCTCAACTCATCAGTAGTGCAGATGCAGTAGCATCCCTGGCCATCTTTCACTGCAAGAGCAAACTCTTTTCAGGTCTTCCTGACACCACCAGGGAGCATCTCCACCCAGGAGACATTGGCCAGCGGTGGATCCCAAGTGAATGAAGGTGTGCATACATCTCTGCTTCCAGCACTTGGCAATGAGGGATTTTAGCTGGCCTTCTGTTTTCATTTATGCCTGTTGAGAGGAGTCTCTTGGTTGAACACAGAGACCTTCAGGGATCTGTTTCTTTCCTCTGTAGGGCGGGATCAGCACGTGGGCCAGATATTGCTTGGCCTGAGTTTTAGATCATATCTTGGTCTGGTTCTTCAGAAGGCTTTAAATGCCTCTTAGTTTTCTTTGCATAGGTAAATAGAAATAGACCTCTGAAATGTGGATGCACAAAATCAAGCAGGTTTGCTGTTTCTGGTTTTCTCCTTTTAAAGCACAGTGACAATGTTACTCAGCCATAGCTAAGTGGCCTCTGTTAGGAGGGTCTGGTTTTGTCCCTATAACTGTTTTTTTTTCCCGTGGAGAGACCTTGTGGTTGGATTTGGGGGAGAATTATGAGGTTCAGCATTTCTGGGTTTATTCCCCTGTGACTTCTGTCCAGGAGAGTAACTGACAAAATAGTGCACTT
Source organism: Tricholaema leucomelas (assembly GCA_013400475.1). Taxonomy (NCBI): domain Eukaryota; kingdom Metazoa; phylum Chordata; class Aves; order Piciformes; family Lybiidae; genus Tricholaema lacrymosa; species Tricholaema leucomelas. Next base: position 140,513 of record WAAF01015970.1, read on the forward strand.
CCAACTGGGACACTGGATTCTCAGGAGCAAGGACAGGCTGGAGAGTTGGGCAGAGGGCAACCTCATGAGCTTCAACAGGGCAAGTACAGAGTCCTACAAAAACAACCCCATGTATCAGTATAGGTTGGGGGTTGACCTGCTGGAAAGCAGCTCTGTGGGAGAAGGACTTGGGAGTGCTGGTGGACAAGATTGCCATGAGCCAGCTGTGGCCCAAGAAGGCCAGTGGTATTCTGGAATGCAGTGAAAAGAGTGTGGCCAGCAGGTCAAAGGAGCTTGTCTCCCTCTCTACTCTGCCCTGGTGAGACAGGTATACAGTGTCCAGTTCTGGTATACTGTGTCCAATTCTGGGTTCTCCAGTTCAAGAGAGATAGGGAACTGCTGGAGAGAATTCAGTGGAGGGCCACAAAGATGCTGAGCGGCCTGGGGTATCTCTCTGATGAGGAAAGGCTGAGAGAGCTGGGGCTGTTTAGCCTGCAGAAGAGGAGACTCAGGGGGCATCTCATGAACACTGATCAATAGCTAAAGGGTGGGGGTCAGGAAGCTTGAGCCAGACTCTTTGCAGTGGTGTCCAGTGACAGGACAAGGGGCAACAGACACAAAATGCAGCACAGGAGGTTCCATGTAAGCATAAGGAAACACTTTTTCAGTTTGAGGATGTGTGAGCACTGGACTAGGCTGCCCAGAGAGCTTGTGGAGTCTCCTTCTCTGGAGCCTTTCAAAACCCACCTGGACCCATTCCTGTGCAACCTGATCTGGGTGAAGCTGCTTTAGCAGGAGGGTAGGATTAGGTGGTCTCTGGAGGTCCCTTCCAACCCATTCTGTGAGCGTGTCTTACTGAAATGAACAGTTTCCAAGCATTGTTGAGGAAGCAAGAAAGCATATGGAGAAGTGAGTGGGGTACAGTGGAGTCCAGCACAGAGGCACAAATATGCTGAAGGGGATGGAACAGCTCCTGTACGAGGAAAGGCTGAGGGAGTCGAGTGTCTTTATCTTGGAGAAGAGGTGACCGAGGGGTGACCTCACTCATGTTTATAAAGATGTGAAGGGCAGTGTCAGGAGAATGGAGCCAGGCTCTGCTCAGAGATGCCCAAGGATCGGATGGAGGGCAATGGGTGCAAGCTGGAGCAGGGGAAGGCTCCACACTGGAGCCCAGAGAGGCTGTGGTGTCTCCTTCTCTGGAGGCATTCAAAACACACCTGGACGCATTCCTGTGTGGCCTGCTATAGGTGATCCTGCTCTGGCAGGGGAGCTGGACTGGATGATCTTTCAAGTCCCTTCTAACCCCTAATGTTCTGTGATTCTGTGAGTAGTAAGAGGAGGGTTACTAAATTCTATTTTGTAAAATGAGCAAAAGGCTCTTGTGAGCCTCAGATCAGGAAGGAAATTATAGCATCTGGCCTTGGTTCTTACTCAGCAAGGAGCTAAAGCTCTCACTTGGCTCAGCTGGGGCTTCCTGCATGAGAAATTCCCTCTAAAGCCTGCTCACGAGTAAGAAATGCTGCTTGAGCAGTGGATCCCCATTAATGTGATTTACTGTAGTGTGGCACAATATGTGAGGGTGTTGCTGCAGTCAGCTTGGAGGTGGGAACTGCTGAGGGTCACGGAACAAGGCACAGCAGATCACATTAAGTATGGATGGAGTGCAAAGCCATGTGTTGATTGCTTCAGGTGTTCTCAGTTCTCCTGTGTTGTGTCAGGAGAATAAGACGTAGCCTTAACTCCTGGAATTTTTGTAGTGTTGCTGCAGGAATTTACATTGAAAAATAAAAGACTTCCAACAGCTGAAGAGTGCTTTTTCATGCATTTGAGACTGGCAGTTGCTCTCCCTGAAATGTGTGGACTTTTGATGGATTTCCCACTCTGTGGACCTTTAGGGGCTCATTTCCCCACCCCAGGAATGATTTATGCCTTGGTGGTGAGCCTGGGCTCACTCCCAAGTCTGCAGTGTCCTTAAATGTCACAAACTGGGACAGGAAAAGGCAGCTTTCATTGCACTTCTCTAGAAAACTGAAACCCCTTCCCATGAGTATTGCTAACATTTCCTGGAAATATGATCTGAAACTCATTATGGTTTTAAGGATGCTCTCTGAGTTACGCAACTCTTGTTTAATAGTTGTCCAGGGAAGTCTATTATCTAGAAGATAATGGTGAAGTAAATGTAGATTAGACTGGGATTTAATCCTTCACAAGGTTAATGCATAACCATCAGGCAGGTTTCTTGGGGGGCTTCTCTAAGTTTCTTTATGATGGGTGCTCCCCTAGGTTAACTTGGGCATCCTGCACAGATATGGTTTCCTCTACCACAAATTGTTGCAAGTCACCTCCAAAACGTACTATTGAATCTCTTATGTTTTGGCAGGTGTTTGTAGCTTGAGACATGTTCCCAGGTGTCTGGTAATGTGTAGATAGAATTATAGAATGGTTTTGGTTGGAAAAGACCTTACAGATCACCAAGTCTGCTGCAAAACCATGTCCCTCAGCACCACATCTCTGCATCTTTCAAACATCTCTAGAGATAGGGGTTCAATCATATCCCTGATGAGTCTGTTCCAGTGTTTCAGAACCGTTTCAGTGAAGAAGTTTCCAACTTAGACTTGCCCTGATGCAACTTGAGGCTGTTTCCTGAACACCTGGTTGCCCTGCACTTGCTGCATAATGGCAGTCGAGGTGTTCTGCCCAGACTTAAGGTCTCTGGACTCTGAATGTACCTTAGATTCTATAGTTTTGGGTATTTTCAGTTATCTGAGGTTTAGCTCTTCTAACATACCCTGTAATAAAAATGTGTCATGTGAGCTTTAATTAGAAAATTCAAATGGTGCAGTGGTAAGTGCAAGTCTGTCACATGTGTGAAGTGAAATGCTGCTCTGGGGAGCAAAACCAGCAAAAGAACATCTTGTCTTAGTGCTGCTGGGAACAGGGGAGAGGTTTGGGCTGGTTTAAACATAGCCAGCAGAGCTTAGCTGAGCTGAATCATCTGAGAGCTCTCCCTGGGGATGCCATATCTAAGGCAGCTGTAGCAATTAAGTGTAGACTATCTGTAGTATTTGCATACTACAGACATGGCAAAGGGCAGCTTCATCAGTGCTCCAAAAGCTGTCACTGCCAGGGCTATAAACGAGCATGTGGCTGGTTGGGCAGCAAATGATGGTTCCTCATATGCTAGCTTACTGTTAAACTTAGAATCACACAATTGCTTTGGTTGGAAATCACCTCTAAGATTGAGTCCAGCCACCAACCTAAGACCACCATGGCCATTAAACTGTGTCCTGAAGTGCCACATTGACTTGTTTTTTGAACATCTCCAGGGATGGTGACTCTTTCAGCCTGTTCCAATGCCTGACCACTCTTGCAGGAAAGAATTTTTTTCTCATATCAAACCTAAACCTTCCCTGCACAATTTCAGGCCCATTTCCTCTCATTCTATCACCTGCTGCTGGGGAGAAGAGACCAACCCCTACCTCACTGCAGCCTCCTGTCAGGGAGTTGTAGAGAGCAATGAGGTCTTCCCTCAGTCTCCTCTTCACCAGACTAACCGCCCCAGTTCCCTCAGCTGCTTCTTACCAGAGCTGTTCTCCAGACCCTCCACCAGCTTTGTTGTTGTTCTCTGGACCTGCTTCATCACCTCAATGTCCTTCTTCTATTGAGGGCCCCAAAATTGAACCCAGTCTCAAGGTGTGGCCACACCAGTTCTGAGTACAGGGGCACAATCACTTCCCTGTTCCTGCTGGCCACAATAATCCTGATCCATGCCAGGATGCTAGTGGCTTTCTTGGCCACCTGAGCACACTGCTGGCTAATGTTCAGGTTGCTGTCAAGCAGCACCCTCAGGTCTTTTTCTGCTGGGCAACTTTCCAGCCACTCTGCCCCAGGCCAAGTGGCCAGCTTGAGCAAGCCAAGTTTGCAGAGCACCTTGCACATGAGCAGGCTTTATTGAAATCTGTTTTCTTACAGTAAATTGCTTGGATCAACATGTCAACAAGTCTCCAAACAGAGTGGCTTTGATCTGGGAGAGAGATGAGCCTGGCACTGAAGTGTATATCACATACAGGTATGGCACTTTCTCATGATGCTTTATGATGCCTGGTGGGCTGCTGCTCTGAAATCAGACCTCTTTGAAACTGCTTTCTTCTAAGGTACTCCAGCACACAGAGCATGCAGATGCAGTGCTGCAACTGGGTTCTGGTTTCATCGTCATAGAATCATGTTTCAGTTAGAAAAGACTTTGAAGATCATGGAGCCCAACTATTGTCTAACTTTACCAAGTCTAGCACTAAACCATGTCCCTCAGCAACACATCTCTGCATCTTTGAAACTCTCCAGGGATGAGGATTCAGCCACCTCTCTGGGGAGCCTGTTCCAGTGTTTGAGAACCCTTTCAGCAGAGAAATTTCGTCTAATATCCAACCTACGTTTCCTCTCATGCAAAATGTGAGGCCATTTTCTCTCATTCCTCATTTGTTACTATGGAGAAGACACTGATACCCACCTGGCTACAATCTCTTTTCAGGGAGTTGTAGAGAGCAATGAGGTCTCCCCTCAGCCTCCTTTTCTCCAGAATAAGCAACCCTAGTTCCCTTAGCTGCTCCTCACCAGACTTCATCTCCAGACTCTTCACCATCTTCATTGCCCTTCTCTGGATATGCTCCAGCACCTCAATGTCTTGTAGTGAGAGGCCCAAAACTGAACCCAGTACTCCAGGTGTGGCTTGACCAGTGCTGTGTACAGTGGAAGCTGATCTCTTGTTGGTCAATAGCACGATATCAAGCCCTGCCTGGAGGGGATTTGAAACTCCCTGTGTCCCTGTTTCCCATCCTCCTTGCAGGTTGAGCAACTGCTCCGTGTGATACTGAGTTGTAATTGCTGCTGTAATTGGTAGGTTTAGTTAGACTCTAGTAATTTTCAAGCACATTTCTTTTCCCCCTGCTCTGTGGCCTCATTTAGGAGATAGAACTGCCTGCAAAAATGCCTTTTAGGTCATCTGTCTTCCTACAGGAAGGTTTCCCCACACTTCTATGTTCTTCCCTGCATATTTTAGGCAGCCAGATGCTACATCTGCTGTATTTCAGGGAGCCAGGTGTTTGATCTGCTGGATCAGAAAACAAGGGATGCAGGAGGTCCTGGCCTCTGACTCTTACAAAATGTTTTCTGTCTCTTTGCCAATAAGGAGATTCCTGGAGCTCCTCGAGTTGAAATAGATTCAGATGGTCTGGTTCATCTCCAGAATTTATTAGAGCTCCTGCAAATGTTATTCTTTGGAGTCACAAAGCTGGCCAGCAGGGAGGTATGAGTATATAAATAGCTTTGAGGGCTTGGTGCCCCATGCAGCAGAAATCAGCACAATCTGACCTAAAAGCTGTAGAAGAAGTGGATTATCTGGGGATTGGTGTTTGGCAGGCTGTGTGGCACATTATGATATAAACATGCTGTAACAACCTGGTGCCTTGGCTAAATGCTTTGAGTTTTGCCTTTTGCCATTCTAGTGGTAGAAAAGGAGGTGGAATCAAAGTTCTCTCAGAGCTTGGGGTGTTGTATGTGCTTCTAGCACTCTATTCACTCTTCCAAGCAGAACTACAGGCTAGGAGAGGAGTGGCTTGAGAGAAGTCTTGAGGGTGAAGACTTGGGGGTGTTGGTTGACCAAAATCTCAACATGAACTGGCATTGTGCACTTACAGCCCAAAAGGCAATTGTGTGCTGGACTGCATCAGAAGTGTGACTAGCAGGACAAGGGAAGTGATTCTGCCCCTCTCCTCTGCTCTTGTGAGTCCCCACCTGGAGTGCTGCATCCAGCTCTGGGGCCCTGTCACGGTCCAAACAGGAGGAAGTTGAACTGTTTGGTCCAGAGGAAGCCATGAAGATGATCAGAGGGTTGGAGCACCTCCCCTGTGGGGACAGGTTGGGAGAGTTGAGGCTGTTCAGCCTGGAGAAGAGAAGATTCCAAGGTCACCTTGTAGAAGCCTTCCAGTACCTAAGGGGAGTCTGCTTCAAAGCTGGGGAGGGACTTTTTACAAGGGCTTGGAAGCTGGAAGAGAGGAGATGTATACTGGATATTAGGAGGAATTTCTTTCCAGTGAGGGTAGTGAGACACTGGAACAGGTTGCCCAGGGAGGTTGTGGATGCTCCCTTCTGAAGTGTTCAAGGTTGTACAGGGTCTTGAGCAATCTGCACTAGTGGAAGGTGTTGCTGCTGATGGCAGGGGGCTTAGAACTAGATGATCTTTAAGATCTCTTCCAACCCAAACCATTCTATGATTCATGCCCCATGTGTGAACCTGAGGATAGGTCAGAGGTGGGAATTGCTAACCTCAGAAGGAGAGCAGGTTATCAGGTAGCTTCGGTCAACATAACTCTAGCCTCCCCCTTAGATTGTGCTACTTGAAACGTGCTGAGCTGTTCCAGACTCTCAAACCATCTTTTTGTGATCTCTGGAGAGATGAGAAGACACTTCCAAACTGCAAGAGAACTGTTTTGGTTTCTTTTTCTTGGCCTTGAGAAAATGTTTGGAAGAAAGCATATTTTCAGCCTGTGGATCTGTGATTGCTACGTCCTGAAGGCAAGGAACAGACATCCCAAAACTGAATTTATCTTTGTAAGGCTGCACAAAGTAAGTAACAACCAGAAAGGACATCAAAGTGAAAGATAACCTTGATAACCTCTGTTTTCAAACTTCTGCTTGTATTTGAGAGCTGTGTTCCTGCTCAGCTCCCTGCAACTCTCGGTGAGAGGTGACTGCATCGAGTGACAGATTCTCAAGAGACTTTGGTCCCATGACAGGGTAAATGGGTCACTTAGTTCTCTGCTTATCTCATTAAGTCAAGAATAGCTTTGTTGGCAACAGCCATATTATATGGGTGGGTGCACAAGGAGAGAATCAAAAGTTTTGCTTTTTCTGGGATCTTTGGCCTGCATTTTTTATGGTTTTTAATGGGGCAGAAAGGTTTTCCAAGGTGTGTTGGCACTGACCTTCCTTGGAGGCTAAGCTCAGTCAAAAACTTCTGGTAGAACCATAGAATGGTCTGGGTTGTAGGGGACCTCCAAAGGTCATCTAGTCCAGCCCCCTCCTCAGTCAGCAGGGGCATCCTCAACTAGATCAGGTTGCCCAGAGCCCTGTCAAGCCTGACCTTGAATATCTCCAAGGATGGGGCCTTGACTACCTTACTAGGAAACCCATTCCAGTGTTCCACTACTCTCATGGTAAAGAACTTGTTCCTAAGATCCAACTTAAATCTACTCTTCTCTACTTTGAAACCATTGCCTCTAGTAATAGCATAATGTTTTAGCTTGAAGTTTTTAGCTGAGAAGCACATGTGAAAAAAGAGGTGGCCCAGAAGCTGTGATGCTAGCTGAGTAATCATCTGAGATCCCTCTGGCCTCTGCAGGACAGCCCCAGTGTAGAGGGCATGAGAGGGATGCTGGATATCAGGAGGGCCCAAACTCTGGGAGATGTGCCTTTCCCCTAGCATCTGGTTGTGCTGTTAATGTGGCACCAGCCTTGAAGTTGTGCTCTAGGAAGGTAAAGACTTTAATGTGGCCACTGCCTTATAGATTTGCTTTGAGAAGGGTCCTGGAATCTCAGCTGGGAGATGTCCAGGGTTTATGTACAGAGAAATACAAGGCACTTGTTTTTGGTATCTGCTTTGCAAGGCTTGCTGCTGAGAGCTTCTCCTCCTAGATAAGCCCTGGGTGGCACAAGGAAAGATGTGTTTGCTGGCATGGGTGCTCTCTCTCCTCTAGGCAGCTGTCAGGGGCAAGAAAACAGCTGAGTCCTGGCCCCGTTCCCATCACAGCCTGCAGAGGAAGCAAGTGCAGGAAAAGGGCTGGAACAGGCTTCATCCTCCCTGAGGAAGGGAAAAGCCTCAGTCACAAAAGCACAGACTGCATTGGGTTGGAAGGGACTCTTGAAGGTCATCTTGTCCAATTCCCCTGCAGTGAACATGGACATCTCCAACTAGATCAGGTTGCACAGGGTCCCATCACATTTGACCTTGGATGTCTCCAGGCATGGGGCCTCAACCCCATCTCCATGAAACCTGCTCCAGTATTTCACTACCCTCAATGTAAAGAGCTTCCTCCTTATGTCCAGTCTGAATCTACCCTGCTCTCGTTTCAAACCACTGCCCCTTGTTGTATCACTACAAGCTCTTGTAAACAGGTCCTTCCCAGCTTTACCATAGGTCTTCTCTGGATACTGAAATGCAGCTGTAAGTTCTCCCCAGGGCCTTCCCCAGGCTGAACAACCTTCACTCTCTCAGCCTGTCATTGTAGGAGACTCCAGCTCTCTGATCATCCTCCTGGCTCTCTTCTGGACCCGCTCTAGCAGGCCCACATCCTTCTTGTGTTGAGAGTCCTAGAGCTGGACACACAGCTCCTGGTGAGGTTGCACCAGGGCAGAGCAGAGTGGCAGACTCTCCTCTCTCGATCTGCTGGCCACACTTTTGGTGCAGGCCAGGATGCCACTGGCCTTCTGGGCTGCAGGTGCATGGTGTTGGCTCATGCCCAGCTTCTCATTGACCAGCACCCCGAAGTCCTTTTCTGCAGGGCTGCTTTCATCACCAGCATGCATTGGTAAGAAACACAGCTACATTGGAAAGTGCTGTCCCAGATTGCTCATCACTGGGAGATAGAAGAGCCTCCATTTCCCTCTGCTGCCCCACCGACTGCTTAGCTTGCAGCAGGCAAAGAGCTGGTGGGGCTGTGCCATCAGTCAGCTTACATCCATCTGCATGCTTGTCAGCAAGGTGGGTTGTGTTAGTGCTCCTGAGCTCAAGTCCTCTCTGCTAGGAGAGGAATCCAAACATCTTGTTGGCAAAGACACACAAAGCTGTGGGTGAGACATCTCAGTTTTGCTTGAATGGTGATTGCTGCTGCTGTACAAGCTGAGCTGCTTTTTATTTTCACTGCTGAGTTTTGTTCTGGCTTTCCAGCTGTGAAAGAGGAAGAAGAAAACCAACTTCCAATGCTCCTCTTGTGCTTTTTGCACCCTCCCCCTTGCACGGGGTTTCATTTTTATGAAGTAAAAAATTGAGCCAACTTTCAGATTCTCTCCAGTTTAAGGCCTGCAGCCCTCCTGCATTTTTGTGGCTACAGTCAGCGAAGTGGGGCAGATCCCTCCAGTCTGTTATCAAGAGGTCTGTCTCTCCAGAGACTCAGCCATTGGAAGTGTGTAGGTTTTAAGACTGGATGTCTTAGGAACCATGGAGAAGTCCTCCAAGGAGCAGAGAGGTGCAGGGAGGCAGACACTGGGAAGTGTAATCTTTTGTTATTCCATCCTGCGTCTCCCCTATATACAGCGACATTGTTGTCTGTTCTGCCCTTTTCTCTCTCTCTCTCTCTTCTCCCAGTGTGCTGAGCTGGTCTCTCTCTGGTATTTACAGGGGACTTGAGGCTTTTTGGCCTTGGGCCACCTGGCTCATTTTTACAGCGTTGTTTGGGCCTGGGTAGGGAGGTATGGGGTGGGAAGGCTTTGAGGCAGGCTTGGTTGCAGGGAGGCTGTGGAAGGTTTTGTCCTATTGAGACGGTGACCGGCGCAGGTTTGGAGAACCAGGCTGAGGTGGCATTTGAATTAGTGTGGTTTGTATTTCTGCATGTCTTTGTAAAGAGCATTTCCATTTAAACTTCCAATCCAGTCTGGAGCATCTTCGTTTGGCTCCCATGGGAAGAGCTAAAGTAGCTTCTGCCCACTCAAAGCCAAGACAGGTGGGAGTGCAGAGAACGTTGCAGGTAACCCATGGAAGAGGGCTGCTTGTGAGTAGTCAGCTGAATTTGCTGCAGAAGGGTCCAACTTGACCATGAGTGTTGGTCTCTGTGGGTGTTGTCAGGGCCCAGGAGCCTTGAAAGCCTGCAGAGGTGTTGCTGAGCCTGGGATTTAAGGGCTGCTATATTGCCATGCGCAGGCAGAGCTGGTGGCCGGAGGTGGTAGGTTGCAGCCTCTCTAAGCCCAGCAACAGGGAGTGTTAAAGGCAGCAGATAAAGTCACATCAGAATCACCCCTGAGCACATGGGTGTATTTATTCTGTCTGGTGTTCCCTTGTTGACCACAGTCTCTACATTTTATCAACCTGTGAGCTGGTTTCTCCTAGCACTGCAAAATCTATGGATGTCACCAAAGGGAGCTGTGTGAAGAGTCCTAGAATCATTTCAGATCATTTAGGATCATGGAGTTCAACCATTCTCTAACTCTACGAAGGCTGTTGCTAAAACATCTCCCTCAGCACCACACCTCTGCCTCTTTGAAACACCTCCAGAGGTGGAATTTCATCCATCACCCCAGGAACCCAGTCCAGGGTTTGAGAACCCTTTCATTAGAGATGTTTCTTCTCATCTACAACCTAAACCTCCCCTGGTTGTGATGGTTTGGGTGTCCTCCACCCCCCACACTTTTAGAAATCACCCAGACTAGACTCAGTCGGCTCTGGAAATTTGAATGAAGCTTATATTTACAGCTGGCACAATTTACAAGCAGATCTTTACAGTAAATACAGTTATAGACAGAAATAGACAAGGTAAAAAAGGTAATACAAACACAATTCCCCTCCCAGAAACCTGAGTCCCCATGAGGGGCTCTCAACCCCCCTCACCTTCCCCCTACCCCTCTCAACCTTACCCCAGTCCCAAGGAAGAATGGAGGTTGGGCCAAAAGGGTTAAAAGCAAGGTGAAGCAGCCAAGCAAAGGAGGGTGAGGCTAGAAAGCAAGATGGAGTCCAGCCAGCAGCCTCAGCTTCTCCCCAGCAGGCAAAGCTCCCCAGCGAAGAGAAGAAGCAAGTGACCTAATCTTTGTTTTGCCTTTCTTCTTTACACATCCCAGCAAGACTGTGAGGGAAGTAGACCTCACCATTGTTTTCATTTTACAGCCTATCATCTAGTTCTTCCCAAAACATGCTAGCTAGGCTCAAACTAGCACACTGGTGCAACCTGAGGCCAATTCCTCTTGTCCTATTGCTTATTACTAGGGAGCAGAGACCAACATCACCTGGCTCTAACCTCCTTTCAGGGAGTTGTAGAGAGCAAGAAGGTCTCCCCTCAGCCTTCTCTTCTCCAGACTAAATAATCCCAGTTCCTTCAGGCACTCCTCATGAGACCTGTTCTCTAAACCCTTCAGCAGCCTCCTTCATTCTCCTTCTTTGAACCTGCTTCAGCATCTCAATGTCCTTCTTGTAGTGAAGGGCCCAAAACTAAACCACGTACTCAAGGTGTGCCCAGGGACAGTCACTTCTCTGGCCCTGCTGGTCACACCATTCCTGATCCAGGCCAGGATGCTGTTGACAGTCTTGGCCACCTGGACACCCGTTAGCTAACCTGTTTCTGCAAAGGATTGCAGGCTGATTCCCAATGGAAGAGTTTTAATTTTCTGAGGAGCTCCCTCTGATAAGAAAATGTTTATGTGCAGAGGGATTGTTCAAAGTGCAAAGTTTGCAGAGGAAGGCAGAAGCTGAGCAGCAGAACTTAGGTACCTAGGTAGCTTTTCATAGGGTTCTAGGCAGTTGGGAGAGTAATGTTTGGGTCCAGAGGAGGACCATGAAGATGATCAGAGGCTTGGAGCACAGCCCCTGTGGGGACAGGCTCGGAGTTAGGGCTGTTCAGCTTGGAGAAGAGCAGACTCTGGGGAGACCTTATAGCAGCTTTCCAGTATCTGAAGAGGCCCTACAAGAGAGCTGGGGAGGGACTTTTACCAAAGGGTTGTAGAAATAGGATGAGGGGTTTGGATTGAAGCTGGAGGAGGGGAGATTTAGATTGGAGATTAAGAGCAAATTCTTTAGGGTGAAGGTGGTGAGACACTGGCACAGGTTGCCCAGGGAGGTCATGGCTGCCCCTTCTCTGGAGGTCTTCAAGGCCTGGTTAGATGAGGCCTTGAGCAACCTGGTCTAGTGGAAGGTGTCCCTGCCCATGTTGGGGGGTTGGAACTAGATGATCTGTAAGGTGCCTTCCAACCCGTTCTATGGCTGTGTGGATTTTTGGTAGCCACATCAGCAGCCAGTGAATGGCTGTTCCTCAGCTAGAGCTGAAGTAGTTGAAACTGTACTGAAAGCAGCTGGAAGCCATATGGAGTCTTACCAGGCTGTACAATGCAGACAGTGTTTGACTGACAGCAAACTCTTTTCCTTCTTTCTGGTGTTGCCTTCCTAATTAGAAGTTGCAAGTAAATCTTGCCTGAGCTTTCAGCTTTCCTCACTGAAGGCTTTTTCAGGGACTTTTCAATTTCTCACCTGAAAAAGTCTACAAGGGGCTATTTTTTTTTTCACCTTGGGTTCAGGATGTCTGCCTGAAAGCTGGACACTTGTGCTTGGCTTAGCAATTGAACTGAAAGCCAAAAATCATCTTGCTGAGCCTGATATTTTTTTCAGTTATTCTTAAAGAAAAAAAGTTCCTAAAAAAAATTCCTTTTGGTTTCCTCTTTAGGAAGAAGTGAGGGAAATGGAGGGAAAAAAGAATGATGTGAAGACTTATTATGTCCCAGGACACTTGAACTTGCATCCCAAAGAACAGTGTCCAATACATTGTGATGACAGGTGGGCAAGGCAGGCTTTGAACTCTGCTGCTCCACAGTAATTCATGTAGAGCCACAGTTATGGGGTGAGATATGAGGATGCTGGGTTGAGAGGAGCTTCTATCTCTTTGGGGTTTGGTTTGGTGCCAGGACCTGCTGTAAGGGTTGAGGGTTTGGTGCTGAGGTGTGAGAGTTTGGTGCTGGGATTTATGCTCACCTGTGTGGGCCATTTGCCCTGAATTTTCTAATAGGTTCAGCCTGATCCAAAGTATGGTTCCAGGAAAAAAAACTGGCCACTGAAAGAAATATTTGAGTAGTGCTGAGGCAGCAGAGAACAGAGCTTGAACTAGGCCTGTTAAACAGGCACTGGTAAAGCCCATAGACAGCACAGAATGCATTAGGAAAATCACAACATGGGCTGGGTTAGAAGAGATCTCTATAGGTCATCTGTTCCAACCCTCTCTGCAGCCAGCAGGGTCATCCTCAACTACATCAGATTGACCAGAGCCCTGTTGAGCCTCACCTTGAATATCTCCAGGGATGGGGCCTCAGCCACCTCCTAGGCAACCTGTTCCAGTGTCTCACCACCCTCACTGTTTCTTCCCAGTCTCCATCTCCCCTCTTCCAACTCAAAGCCATTCCCTCTCAAACTATCACTACAAGCTCTTGTAAAAAGTCCCTCCCCAGCTTTCTTGTATGCCCCCTCAGATGCAGGAAGGCCATTATGAGGTCTCCCTGGAGCCTTCTCTTCTCCAGGCTGAATAACCTCAGCTCCCTCAGCCTGTCTTGGTAGCAGAGGTGTTCCAATCCCCTGATCATTTTCATGGCCCTCCTCTGGATCTGCTCCATCAGGTCCATGTCCTTCCTGTTCTGAGGACTCCAGAGCTGGATGTAGGACTCCAGGTGAGGTCTCGGTAGAGCAAAGTGACAGAATCACCCTCTGGATCTGTTTGCAACGCTGCTTTTAATGCAGTCCAGGATGCCACTGGCCTTCTGGGTTGCAAGCTGAAACTGCCTGCTCAAGTGCAACTTCTCCATCATCACTCCCAAGTCTTTTCTGCAAGGCTGCTTTCTATCTCCCCATCCCTCAGCCTGTACTGATAGTGAGGATTGTTCCAATCCAGGTGCAGGGCCCTGCCCTTGCTGTTGAACCTCATGAGGTTCCCCAGGCCCATCCCTCCAGCTTGTCCAGGTGTCTCTGGATGACAGCCTGTCTCTCTGGCATACTGGCAGCATCACTCAACTTGGTGTCTTCTAAAGATATCTAGAAACACTTTGCCAAGGACTGCTTTCCACAGAAGATCTTGGGTTTTTGGGTGTGAAAAGAGCTGGCTTCATCTGTTTAGAGAGCTGCAAGCTGTCTTGCCATGGTGAAAGCCAGCCTCAGGGCTTCTTGGGAATAGGTTTCTGCCAGGCACCCCTAAGATGCGTCAGAGAAAATGCCACATGTTGGTGATGGGTGTTACAGGAGTCTTTCTTCCAGACATTGAGTAATGAGGTTTGGAAACACAGGCACTGCTGTATCTGGGCAGGGATCTGGGAGAAATATGGTCTGCTAGTTTCTGAACAGAGTCATAAAGATAGGGAGAGAAGTGCTGCATCTGTGAGATTAAACAGAGCTACTGGCTTGAGCAGTGGTCTGCTGGCTCTGCTGGAGGCACAGCCTTGCAGGGCTTGTGCCTAGAAGTGATGCAGATGCCTGCATGAAGGGTGATGAGTCTCTAGAACAGAACAGTGCTAACACTGAAAGTTTTGATGATGGGCAAAAAAAGGGAAGCCCACCTTATATATATAGAGAGAAGATTTTCTTCTTGGTATAAGTAAAGGACCTGGGGATGCTGTTTGACAGCCAGCTGAACAGGACCCAGCAGTGTGCTTAAGTGGCCAAGAAGGCCGACAGCATTCTGGGCTGGATCAGGAGGAGTGTGGCCAGCAGGAGTAGGGAAGTGGTTGTGCCCTCTACTCATCACTGGTGAGGACACACCTCAAATCCTGGCTTCAGTTTTGGGGCCCTCACTACAAAAGAGACATTGAGGTACTGGAGCACGTCCAGAGAAGGGTCTGGAGAACAGGTCTGGTGAGGAGCATCTGAGGGGACTGGGGTTCAGTCTGCAGAAGAGGAGGCTGAGGGGAGATCTCATTGCTCTCTACAGCTCCCTAAAAGGAGGTTGGAGTGAGGCGGGGGTTGTCTCTTCTACCTAGCATCAGGTGATAGAACAAGAGGAAATTGTCTGGCTTTGTGCTGGGGAGGTTTAGGTTGGACACAAGGAAGAGTTTCTTTATGAAAAGAGCAGTCAGGCATTGGAACAGGCTGCTCAGGGAGGTGGTGAAGTCACCATCCCTGGAGGCATTCAAGAAACGTGTGGACATGGCAGTTTGGGACATGGTTTAATGGTGGTGGTGGTCTTAGGTTGGTGGTTGGACTGGATGAACTTAGAGGGCTTTCCCAACCAAACCAATTCTACCATTCTACAGCTGAACCCTTAACATTCTTATCTTATTAGTCAAGATGTAACTGGCACAGAAAAAGAAAGAGATCCTGTTGGCTACCACTGCCACTGTTTTCATCCCATGGCAGGTTTAAATTTCTTTTACTGATCATTCATAGTGTGGGGCCACCAGTGCCAGACTGTGCTTCACCTCTTCTTGTCCCGTGCCTGTTCTCCTTACTGCAATCTGTGCTTCCACTTCTGAAGGCCTCTTTTTATACCAGCCCTGTTGTGGTGTTCTCTGCCCTTCCCCCCCCGCCCCATTTTAGAAGTCACCCAGGCTAGACTCAGCAGCTCTGGAAATATGAATGAAGCTTATATTTACAGCTGGCACAATAGACAAGCAGAGAGTTACAGTAGATACAGTTATAGACAGAAATAGGCAAGGTAAAAGGTAATACAGACACACAACAGCCCTCCCAGAAACCT
Source organism: Tricholaema leucomelas (assembly GCA_013400475.1). Taxonomy (NCBI): domain Eukaryota; kingdom Metazoa; phylum Chordata; class Aves; order Piciformes; family Lybiidae; genus Tricholaema lacrymosa; species Tricholaema leucomelas. Next base: position 155,911 of record WAAF01015970.1, read on the forward strand.
GAGTCCCCAGGAGAGGCTCTCTACTGCCCCTTCATCTTCCCCCTACCCCTCTCAACCTTACCCCAGTGCCAAGGAAGAATGGAGGTTGGGCCAGGGGGTTAGGAAGCAAAGTGGATTAGTCCAAAATGGAGGGTGAGGTTAGAGAGTAAGATGCAACTTGGCCAGTTCCCCAGCAGAAGCGGGAAGAGACTCCCTTATCTATGTTTTGCTTTTATTCTTATACATCTCAGCAAGCCTATGAGTGCAGTAGACATCATCATTGTTTTCCTCTCACAGACTGTGATTTAATTCTTCTCATCAAAACACTCTAGCTAGCTTCAAACTAGCACACCTGTGTTATTTTATACTAGCTCTTTGTGTTAGGGTTGTAACCCCATGATTGTGGCATAAAAAGATAAAGGGGCTTAAAATAATTAGCTGTGGTCAGCTGGTCAGTCAGAAGCGTTGCTGTTGGAGTTAAACTAGGCAAACCCAGGCTGCAGGTGAGTCAAGCAGAGCTGTATTCTCACGCCCTTAGTGCGAGGCCTGTGGCACTGTCCTTGCTGGGGCAGACTGTGCTGCAGGCTTGCAAGGACACAACAGGAGAAGACTGCTCTGTCTGTGAAAGGAAGTGGTTTTCCAGCAGCTTGGGAAATGAAATAACTGCGTGAAGGGCTTGCTCCAAAGCTGATAGAAATCAGGAAAGCAAACCCAGGAGCACCTCTGTGACTGAATGGTCGTTATGAAGGTGGAGGCAGGGCATATACCTGCAGCCCAGCCTCTGCTCGCTCGTGTGTCCTGCCGGCAGCAAGGGAGGCTTGGCTCTCTGCAGGTCAGTGTGTCACCTGCTCTGTGAGCAGGCACAGCACGAGGGAAGACACTGCTTTCCTCTGGTTTTGGAGGTGCAACGTTGAGATGGGTAAATTCACAGGAAATCCAGGCCCAGCAGCTGTCTGTCCTCACACCTGCAGTACAGCCAATGGGTTGGACATGTCCACGTTCTCAGTTCAAGAGAACATTTTCTGAAAGCAAGTCCAACATCTCCTCCATGTGTTATAATGTTTCACCTTCTCTCTGCCTGTGCCTTTCACTTCTTCACTGAAAGGGTGAAAGGAGGTGGTTGAATCCCCATCCCTTGAGGTGTTTCAATGACCCAGAGATGTGGTGCTGAGGGACATGACTTAGCACCAGTCTTGGTAGAGTGAAAGAATGGTTGCTCTTGATCTTAGAGCTCTTTTCCAACTTATATGATTCTATGCTTAATGTGGCTGCCATCTCCTTGGCTTGCTTTGTTTTAAAAGCATATGCTTAAATATACTCTTATTTTGCCTCTTGGACCTCCTGGGTCCTACAGGTTGCTGCTTTCCTATTTCTCAGCTCCACTTTGATCCTCTACCTACTGGAGTGGTGTTCTGCCACTTAGTTTGCTCACTGACTTGCTCCCAGCTCTTGCAATCTTTGGCAGCGGATCTGCAGACTGTTGCACCATGAACTGACTTCACTGTTCCTCATCTGTCTCTGTCCAGAGGGGCTGTGCTCTTCCTCTCATTGCATCACATTTCCTTCTCCTGTAGTGGCTCTTCTGAGATCCCCCTCTTGTCTGACCATCTTGTGCACAAGGAGCCAGATGCTCTGGGGCCCTCTGTGTGCCCTGTGGCATTGTCCATCTCTGGTGGTTGGCCTGTCTGCCTCTGTTGAGCATTGTGCCCAGCTCTGCACCATCAGGCTGGATTGATGGGCTGAGCTCAATTGTGAGATTCCTCAAGGTCAAGTGCTTGGGTTACAGCAACTCTGCGAACATTCCAGGCCTGAAGGTGTTAGAAAGGTGCAGAGATGCGGTGCTGAGGGATGTGGCTTAGCACCAGCATTGGTCGAGTTAGATGGTGGTGGACTTGCCGGTTTTAAAGGTATTTTCCAACCAAAATGACTCTGTGATTCTGTGACCTTGTGGAGTGCTTTCAACCCTGATACATGTCTAGAACTGGAAATGTGTAACCTGCTGGCAGGTACAAATTGCCTGACGGCTGGAGCAAAGCATGTGTGAAGCAGTGAGTGAGCCAGGGGAAGTTACTCCTGACACAGCACTTCTGCTAATTCCCTTTCCTGAATTGGATGGGAAGCCTGAGTTGCTGCTACAGGAGCCAGGGATTCATGGTTTTCTTTGTTGAGGGTTATTGGCTTCACCTTTTCTTTACCTTTGTCTGTTCCACCATGTGCTATACACCACTAAGGGACCTCCAAGACATTCCTTTTGATACTGTCTCCCAGAACAACTTCATAGGCAAGCTTAAGGAGTGTGGGCCAGATGACTGTACAGTGAGGTGGATTGAGAATGGGCTGAATTAGAGTGCAGAGGGCTGTGATCAATAATGCAGGGTCTAGTCAGAGGCCTGTGAGCTAGTGCTGTTCCTCAGGGGTCAGGACCGGGTCCAGTCTTCAGCATCTTCATCAGCAACCTGGATGAAGGAACAGAGTGTGGCCTCAGCAAGTTTGCTGATGATACTACACTGAGAGGAGTGGCTGACACTGCTTCAGGCTGTGCTGCCATTCATCCAGACATGACCAGGCTGGAGAAGGTGAACCTCATAAAGTTCAACAAGGGTAAGTGTAGAGTTCTGCACCTGGGGAGGGATAACTCCTTTTACCAGGGTAGGTTAGGGGTTGTCCTGCTGGAAAGCAGTTCTGCAGAGAAGGACCTGGGAGTGCTGGTGGAAAACAAGTTCACTATGAGCCAGCAATGTACTCTTGGGGCCAGGAAGCCCAAGGGTATTCCTGGGAGCATTAAGAAGAGTGTGGTCAGCAGGTTGAGAGAGATTCCCCTCCCCTTCTACTTTACCCAGGTGTGGAAGCCACACTTGGAATACTGTGTTCAATTCTGGGCTCCCCAGTTCAAGGAACTACTAGAGAGAGCCCAACAGAGGGCCATGAGGATGATGAGAGGGTTAGAGGAGAGGCTGAGAAACATGGAGCTGTTTAGGCTGGAAAAATCAAACTGGGAGGGGATGTTACAAATGCTTATCAATAGCTAAAGGGTGGAGGCCATGAGGATGAGACTGAGCTCTTGACAGTGGTGCCCAGTGATAGGACAAGGGGCAACAGGCACAAACTGGAACACAGGAGGTTCCAGTTGAACTTAAGGAAAAACTGCTTCCCTTTGAGGGTGCTGGAGCATTGGAGTAGGCTGCCCAGAGAGGTTGTGGAGTCTTCTTCTCTGGAGAACATTCAAAACCTACCTGCATGCATTCCTGTATGGCCTGCTCTAGGAGAACCTATTTTAGCAGTGGGGTGGGACTAGACGATCTCTGGAGGTCTCTTCCAAGCCCTATCATGCTATGATTCTGTAATTCCTATCTTGGCCTTTCAGAGCACAAAAGGAGAGCAGGGAGTGAATATATCTGGGGTAAAGAGTTGGTTCTTCCTGTCTATCAGCTTGCTTACACACTCTCATTAAACTAACAGCACGTTAGGGTAATCATTAGAAGAACCCCATAACCAGTAAGAGCTTCTGCCATTATGGTCACCAAGTCACAGGATCACAGATTGTATTGGGTTGGAAGAGACCTTCAGAAGTCACCTTGTCCACCCCCCCTGCAGTAAGCAGGGACACATTCAACTAAATCAGGTTGCTCAGGGCCCAATCCAGCTTGATCTTGAATATCTCTAGGGGTGGGGCCTCAACCACCTCTCTGTGGAACCTCTTCCAGTATCTCACCACTCTTATTGTGAAGAGCTTCCTCCTAAAATCCAACCTGAATCTACTCTGCTCCAGTTTCAGGCCACTGCCCTTCTGAACAGTTCCTCCCCAGCATTCCCATAGATCCCCTTCACATGCAAACGTAGCTATAAGGTCTCCCTGGAGCTTCTCTTCTGCAGGCTGAACAGCCTCAACTCTTTCAGCCTGTCTTTGTAGGAGTCCTGAGTAAGCAAGCAAGGCATGGAGAAAGGATGTCCTAGCCAGGGCTCTTCCAGCATTTCTGTCCAGGAGAAAGAGGCCGCAGCTCTGAAAGCACGTGAGTGTTTTCTGTTGCAGATAAGAGGGGTTTCCTTTGCTTTCTCACTACTGCCTGGCTGGGACTTGCCTGACTTCCTGTGCCCTGCAGCTGAGCAGCTTGGGTTTGTTTTGAGATTGAGATGCTTCCCTTAATGTAGCATTGGGTGAATTCTGGCCTAGAGAATAGAATAGAATCAACCAGGTTGGAAGAAACCTCCAAGCTCATCCAGGCCAACCTAGCACCCAGCCCTATCCAGTCAACCAGACCATGGCACTAAGTGCCTCATTCAGGCTTTGCTTCA
>WAAF01015970.1:161003-194934 GCA_013400475.1 Tricholaema leucomelas
GCAGCTGTTGCCAGCCACTGCCGAAGAACAGACCCTGAGCACCTTTGGTAGCCCAAGCTCCTGTGCTTCAGGAGTGGTCTATTGGCCTAATGCTACAGGAAGATTCTTGAAATAAATAACACAAAGTGCTGTGGCTGCAACTTGAGGCTTATTTTTCTCAGCTCTCTATCAAGAGTTCAGCCTGGAGAAAGCACTGGGGAAATCACAGAATCAGCCAGGTTGGAAGAGACCTCCAAGATGATCCAATCCAACCTATCGCCCAGCCCTATCCAGTCAACCAGACCATGGCACTAAGTGCCTCATCCAGGCTTTGCTTGAAATCTTATTGTGGCCTTCTGATACCTGAAGGGGGACTACAAGAAAACTGATACCTGAAGGGGGACTACAAGAAAACTACAGGAAAACTGTCCACTAACAAGGACTTGTAGTGATAGGACAAGGGGAAATTGCTTTAAACTGGAAGAGGGGAGATTTAGACTGGAGATTAGGAAGAAATTCTTTCCAGTGAGGGTGGTGAGACACTGGAACAGGTTGCCCAGGGAGGTTGCTGATTGCCCCCTCCCTGGAGGTGCTCAAGGCCAGATTGGACAAGGCCTTGGGCAACCTGGTCTAGTGGAAGGTGTCCCTGCCCATGGCAGAGGGGTTGGAACTAGATGATCTTCCAACACAAACCATTCTATGATTCTGTGAGCTTCCAAGTGATGGCAGGGAAGTGATAACCCTTCAGCCATCACTGTGTCTGTCTTCATACTTTGCTGTGGCTGTATTGCTTCACTGCCCTCACAGTGCAGATGGAGTTTTATCCTAAAGAAGAAAGATGCCAAGCATTCTCAGCCCATGGTTTCACTATGACATTTCCAAAGTGCAGCCTGCTTCCAGCTTGCACTGGGTTTAAAAAAGAAACAAACCAAGTTATGATGGACCAGAAACAATATTTCATTCTATTAGCAGCTTAGCTGGCAGCTGAGATTTGGGTTTGTTTGTGGTTTTGTTTCATGGTTATGGCCAGTTGTGGAAGAGAAGGACACATTAGTGACTCCATGCTTTGCAGCTTCTTATGGAATGCATTCATTTGTTTGTTAGCAGATTTTGGAGTCCCTGTCAGTATAGCTTACAGACCCCTGAGTGTTCACAAGTCTCAGGTTGAAGATGACTGTGCTAGGGAGCGGAAGATCTCTCTCTCCTCTGGCCATCAGTACACTCTGAGTTCCTGCACCTAAAAGACAAATTTTATGCCTGGCAGAGTCTTCTCCTCCAAGCTCTTCTCCCTGATAACAAGTAGTAGGGTGAGAGGAGATGGCCTCAGGTTACACCAGGGGAGGTCTGGGTTAACGATAAGGAGAAACTTCTTCACTGAAAGGGTTCTCAGTCACTGGAACAGGCTCCCCAGGGAGGTGGTTGAGTCCTCATCCCTGGAGGTGTTCCAAAGAAGCAGAGATGTGGTGCTGAGGGCCGTGGTTCAGCACCAGCCTTGGTAGAGCTAGATAGTGGTTGGATTTGAGTAGCCATGGTCTTTTCCAAACAAAAAGATTCTCTGATTGGCATCAGTAGTGGGTGCTCTGCTGCCCCTTGTGAGGGCCACCTCCTGCCTTGGTGTGAGAGCATTCTTCACCTGGCACAGTTGTTTGTCTTCTACTGCAGGCACACAGAGTTGTTCAGTTTGTGACAGCATCTTGGTCTGAGACATACCTGAAACTATATTGTTCCCTGTGCAGGCATCAGAATAAGCTACATGCAAGCCCTTGTCCACCAACTGCTTTTTTGTTGCTTAGAGGGATGTTTCTGCTATTAAATCAGCACATTGCAGCAGTCAGCCCTGTGAAAAGAGTTTTTGTTGCTATGGTTGGTGTTCCTGAGTTTCTCTTTGAGACTCCACAGCCTCTCTGAGCAGCCTCCTGCAGGGCTCTGGCACCCTCAAAGGAAAGATTTTCCTTAAGTTGAAGTGAAACCTCCTGTATTCTAGTTTGTACCTTTTGCCTCTTGTCCTGTCACTGGGCACCACTGAAAAGAGCTCAGTCCCATCCTCTTTACCTCCACCCCTCAGATATTAATGAGCACTGATGAGATCACCTCAGTCTCTTCCAGGTTAAACAGCCCCATCTCTCTCAGCCTCTCCTCGTCAGAGAGATGCCACAGTCCCCTCAGCATCTTAATGGCTCTCTGCAGTAGTTCCTTGTCCTCTTAAACCGGGGAGCACAGAACTGGACACAGTATTCNAGAAAATGTGAACTTTTAGGACAAGGCACAAAAAGCAGATGTTGAGTGGGAATTCCTTGTTGCATGGAGTTTCTCAGCTCACAAACTTAGGGGAAATGAGCCAAATAATACCTTTGACATAGTGTGTACTTATGGAGGTAGCAGGAATGTTCCTGGTCATGGAACACCTGGGAAGAGGTAACTGACTATTAAAGTGTTTAGGTTGATCTTTAGCTGCAGGGGATTAGGAGGAAAGTCAGTCCATGGGAAAGCCACTCCATGTCTATATTCTGCAGGGTTGTGGTCTCTATGTGGTGGCAGCTGTTGCCAGCCACTGCCGAAGAACAGACCCTGAGCACCTTTGGTAGCCCAAGCTCCTGTGCTTCAGGAGTGGTCTATTGGCCTAATGCTACAGGAAGATTCTTGAAATAAATAACACAAAGTGCTGTGGCTGCAACTTGAGGCTTATTTTTCTCAGCTCTCTATCAAGAGTTCAGCCTGGAGAAAGCACTGGGGAAATCACAGAATCAGCCAGGTTGGAAGAGACCTCCAAGATGATCCAATCCAACCTATCGCCCAGCCCTATCCAGTCAACCAGACCATGGCACTAAGTGCCTCATCCAGGCTTTGCTTGAAATCTTATTGTGGCCTTCTGATACCTGAAGGGGGACTACAAGAAAACTGATACCTGAAGGGGGACTACAAGAAAACTACAGGAAAACTGTCCACTAACAAGGACTTGTAGTGATAGGACAAGGGGAAATTGCTTTAAACTGGAAGAGGGGAGATTTAGACTGGAGATTAGGAAGAAATTCTTTCCAGTGAGGGTGGTGAGACACTGGAACAGGTTGCCCAGGGAGGTTGCTGATTGCCCCCTCCCTGGAGGTGCTCAAGGCCAGATTGGACAAGGCCTTGGGCAACCTGGTCTAGTGGAAGGTGTCCCTGCCCATGGCAGAGGGGTTGGAACTAGATGATCTTCCAACACAAACCATTCTATGATTCTGTGAGCTTCCAAGTGATGGCAGGGAAGTGATAACCCTTCAGCCATCACTGTGTCTGTCTTCATACTTTGCTGTGGCTGTATTGCTTCACTGCCCTCACAGTGCAGATGGAGTTTTATCCTAAAGAAGAAAGATGCCAAGCATTCTCAGCCCATGGTTTCACTATGACATTTCCAAAGTGCAGCCTGCTTCCAGCTTGCACTGGGTTTAAAAAAGAAACAAACCAAGTTATGATGGACCAGAAACAATATTTCATTCTATTAGCAGCTTAGCTGGCAGCTGAGATTTGGGTTTGTTTGTGGTTTTGTTTCATGGTTATGGCCAGTTGTGGAAGAGAAGGACACATTAGTGACTCCATGCTTTGCAGCTTCTTATGGAATGCATTCATTTGTTTGTTAGCAGATTTTGGAGTCCCTGTCAGTATAGCTTACAGACCCCTGAGTGTTCACAAGTCTCAGGTTGAAGATGACTGTGCTAGGGAGCGGAAGATCTCTCTCTCCTCTGGCCATCAGTACACTCTGAGTTCCTGCACCTAAAAGACAAATTTTATGCCTGGCAGAGTCTTCTCCTCCAAGCTCTTCTCCCTGATAACAAGTAGTAGGGTGAGAGGAGATGGCCTCAGGTTACACCAGGGGAGGTCTGGGTTAACGATAAGGAGAAACTTCTTCACTGAAAGGGTTCTCAGTCACTGGAACAGGCTCCCCAGGGAGGTGGTTGAGTCCTCATCCCTGGAGGTGTTCCAAAGAAGCAGAGATGTGGTGCTGAGGGCCGTGGTTCAGCACCAGCCTTGGTAGAGCTAGATAGTGGTTGGATTTGAGTAGCCATGGTCTTTTCCAAACAAAAAGATTCTCTGATTGGCATCAGTAGTGGGTGCTCTGCTGCCCCTTGTGAGGGCCACCTCCTGCCTTGGTGTGAGAGCATTCTTCACCTGGCACAGTTGTTTGTCTTCTACTGCAGGCACACAGAGTTGTTCAGTTTGTGACAGCATCTTGGTCTGAGACATACCTGAAACTATATTGTTCCCTGTGCAGGCATCAGAATAAGCTACATGCAAGCCCTTGTCCACCAACTGCTTTTTTGTTGCTTAGAGGGATGTTTCTGCTATTAAATCAGCACATTGCAGCAGTCAGCCCTGTGAAAAGAGTTTTTGTTGCTATGGTTGGTGTTCCTGAGTTTCTCTTTGAGACTCCACAGCCTCTCTGAGCAGCCTCCTGCAGGGCTCTGGCACCCTCAAAGGAAAGATTTTCCTTAAGTTGAAGTGAAACCTCCTGTATTCTAGTTTGTACCTTTTGCCTCTTGTCCTGTCACTGGGCACCACTGAAAAGAGCTCAGTCCCATCCTCTTTACCTCCACCCCTCAGATATTAATGAGCACTGATGAGATCACCTCAGTCTCTTCCAGGTTAAACAGCCCCATCTCTCTCAGCCTCTCCTCGTCAGAGAGATGCCACAGTCCCCTCAGCATCTTAATGGCTCTCTGCAGTAGTTCCTTGTCCTCTTAAACCGGGGAGCACAGAACTGGACACAGTATTCCAGATGAGGCATCCCCAGGGCAGAATAGAGGGGAAGGAAAACCTCCCTTGTCCTGACGGCCACAATCTTACTGCATCCCAGAATATTGTTGGCCTTCTTGGCTGTGAGGGCACCTTGCTGGCATGCAAAAGCATTGTGTACCCTTGCAATACAAAGAGGAGCTTCTAGTTGTGAACTTCCAGGAGTTCCCCACCATGAACAGCACTGGGAGTCTTTGGACAATGCTTCCATTTAATCTTGTGTTGATTCCATACATGTTCTCAGTAGCTTCTGCCTGAGCCTTGCAGGTAAAAAAGGCCAATGATGGCTAAAATGGACACCAGCTTATGGAGGCAGCAGGACCACTACTGGCTTCCTGGCTGCTCTACCTACCCCAGAGCTCAGCAGCTCTGAGCAGCACTTGTGGCTCTTGCTTGCTCATCCTTTTGCAGCAAGTGTGGGTCTCTGCCTCCCCTTTCCTTTTCGATAGCAGGAGCAGTCTGGGTTTTATCTCACTGCAGGCCACCCTCTTTAAGATGCAAAATGTAGGATATAGTAACATTAAATGTAGTGATTTTATAGAATTGTCTGAGTGTGGTACAGCTATTGGAATATTATACAGTGAAATATAAGCCATGGACAGGTGAGAGTGCACGAGTTCAGCAAGTGCTGAACAGAGATAAAGTGGAAGGTTGGAATGACCTTAGAGAGTGGTGTAACAAACACAAACAAATGTAAGGCTGGAGCCTGTGGTGTTCTGTCTCTGCCTAGACACAAGGTATGTGTTGTTGAGAGGATATGAAGAATGTCTATGCTAATTAGTCTGTAATCCTAAGGTAGTCCTCACGCAAGTGTATGTAGCCAATTGGACTCTAACATGATTTGTAACCCTGTCAGGTAGCCTTCTGAGAGCCAGTATATAAGCCCATGCTTGGGGTGCAATGAACGGATTCAGATTTGGATTTGGAACTTGCTCATGTTAAGTGCACCCTGTCTCTTCTGATACCCATGGTATTGCAGCCTGTGGCAGCAAAAGCTGGCATGTTTTGTGCTGCTGAGGTGGCCAGGTCCAGAGGTGATGGTGATGCTTTGCTCAGTTCTAGTTCATAGGTTTTTTGCTCTTCTGTCTAAAGCAGGTTGTGTGGTTGCTTACCAATGTTGTTTCTGTGCTGCAGGGAACTTCTGGATCTGACATGCCGCCTTGCCAACACCCTGAAGAAGTATGGGATAGAGAAAGGGGACAAGGTGGCCATTTACATGACTGTGTCACCGTTGTCTGTGGCAGCCATGCTGGCTTGTGCCAGGATTGGTGCTGTTCACACTGTGGTCTTCGCTGGATTCAGTGCAGAGTCCTTAGCTGGGAGGATCATGGACTGTAAGTAGACGCAGCCTGGGGAACGAACTCCTCTGGTCAATGCTCCAAGACGTATCCTAATCCTGTGCTTTTACAGCAGAAAGAGGGAAAGTTCCTTCTCAAATGGTGGAACAATTCACTCTTCTTTGCAAAGCACTGTGAAGTCTTTTCCTTGGTGACAGATGCAGTATTCTCTGGCCTTAAAAACATAGAATAAGGCTGCTGGGGTGAAGGTTGGATTGGATGATCCTGGTGGTCCTCTCCAACCATTGCGATTCATAGTGATTAGATGTTGTGCTGAGGGATTTGGTGTAGTCAAGGACCTGCCACTGTGAAACCAATGATTGGACTTGAGGATCTCGAAGGGCTTTTTCGATCTAAGAAATTCTGTGATAGAATCATAGAATGGGTTTGGGCTGGAAGAGACTTTAAAGATATTTAGTTCCAGCCCCCTCTGCTATGAACAGTTGCACCTTCCACTAGATCAGATAGCTCAAGACTTCATCCAATCTAGCCTTGAACACATCCAGGGAGAGGGCATCCACAACCTCCCTGGGCAACCTGTTCCAGTGTCTCACTACCCTCACTGGAATTGGAGAAGGAGGTCAACCAAAGGTTGAAGTAGGGAAAGGAGTGAGCAAAATCAAATATGTCAGTCTTCAGGAGAGAAGGCTGAGGGGAGATCTCATCACCCTCTATAGTTCCTCAAAGGAGGTTCAAGTGAGGTGGGGGTTGATCTCTTCTCACAAGTGACAGGACAAGAGGGAACAGTCTCAAGTTGTGCCACGGGAGGTTCAGGTTGGATATGAGGAAAGAATTCTCAGAATCATAGAATGGTTTGGGTTGGAAGGGACCTTAAAGATCATCTAGTTCCAACCTCCCTACCATGGCCAGGGATGCTTTCCACTAGGTGGTGGAAACAACCTGGCCTGGAACACTTCAATAGAGGGGGCATCCACAACCTCCCTAGGCAACTTGTTCCAGTGTCTCAGTACCCTCACTGGAAAGATTTTCTTCCTAATCTCCAGACTAAATCTCTCCTCTTCCAGCTCCAGTCCATTCTTCCTCATTCTGTCACTGCAAGCCCTTCAAAAATCCTACCCCAGCTTTCTTGTAGGCCCTCTTCAGGTACNTTGGATATGAGGAAAGAATTCTCAGAATCATAGAATGGTTTGGGTTGGAAGGGACCTTAAAGATCATCTAGTTCCAACCTCCCTACCATGGCCAGGGATGCTTTCCACTAGGTGGTGGAAACAACCTGGCCTGGAACACTTCAATAGAGGGGGCATCCACAACCTCCCTAGGCAACTTGTTCCAGTGTCTCAGTACCCTCACTGGAAAGATTTTCTTCCTAATCTCCAGACTAAATCTCTCCTCTTCCAGCTCCAGTCCATTCTTCCTCATTCTGTCACTGCAAGCCCTTCAAAAATCCTACCCCAGCTTTCTTGTAGGCCCTCTTCAGGTACTGGATATATTCACTTTCTTCTGAGAACCACTTAGCATATTCCATGAGGTGTTTTGCTTAAAACCAGCCCCCACCTAGCAGTGGTGCATGTGCTCAATACCATCACTGAGGTGCCTCAGGTGTTCTTCAGAGGTCTCCAAGACTCTCTGTCTCCCAGACCATGGGTTTGAGTGCAGGTACAGGGGTTAGCTTGCATTTCTTGGGATCAGCTCCACATTCAGGTGTGGAAAAAACCAAGAAGCCTCTAGTCTTGTGGTTTGATTGATGCTCCATCGGAACGGTGGTGATGTGAGTTGGTGGTTTCATGTTCAGGGTCAGAATCACCTCCTTTGTCCTGCTGGTCACACTTCTTTTGATGCAGGTCAAGACAGGGTTGGTTTGGGCTGCCAGCACACTGCTCTCAAGGCACTCCTCACACATCTTATATTTGTACTTGGGATTGCCTCAATCTAGAGCCATAATGCAGTTTTGGTTGGAAAGGACCTTGAAGCTCATCAAGTCCAACCATTCTCTAACTTCACCAAGTCTGGTGCAGCTGGGTTGTGGTGTCATGGTAATAGTACCATAGAACTGTTTGAGCTGGAAAAGAACTTGAAGATCCTTCAGCCCAGTTATCATCTAACCATTCTCTAACTTCACCCAGTCTGGTGCAGCTGGGTTGCGGTGTCATGATCATAGTATCATAGAACTGTTTCAGCTGGGAAAGAATTGGAAGATCCTTGAGCCCAGTTATCATCTAACTCTGCATGGTGCTAAACCATGTCCCTCAGCACCACATCTCTGCCTCTTTGAAACCTTCAGACCATGGGGATTCAGCCACTTTGCTGGGGAGCCTGTTCTAAAGCAGTAAGAGAGTGATTGGCATTGGAATGGGCTGCCCAAGGAGGTGGTGGAGTCGCCATCCCTGGAGGTGTTCAAGACTGGATGAGGTATTTAGTGCCATGGTCTAGTTGATTGTCTAGGGCTGGGTGATAAGTTGGACTGGGTGATCTTGGAGGTCTCTTCCAACCTGGTTGATTCTGTGATTCTGTAATAAATTGCTTACCACAGAATCATTATGTTTGGAAAAGACCTCTAAGATCATCAACTTCAAGCATCAACCCAACAGCATCGTGCCCATTAAACTATGTCCCAAAGTGCCACATCTACACAGTATTCAGTCAGTGCTGGCTTACTGCCAGACAGCAGTGAAGTTGGAGGGAAATCCAGAGCTTAGGCAGGGCACATGATTTGTGCCTTTGCTGTAGTGTTTGTGTGAGACTCCTGCACGGTGCTCACTCTGCGTTCTGGGCAGTGCCAGTGTGATTTATGGACAGCACTGGAAGCGCTGGCAGCCTGCCCCTGCTGTGTTAGCCTTTGTACCAAGAGACAGAGCTGCTTTTAGGCTAAAGCATGTGTAAGGTCAAGAGGCCAAAAAAAAAGGAGTGCTAAAAATACCAGCAGAAGAACAAAGCAGCAAGTGGCTCATGTCCTAGGAGGCACAGAGGTTTTCTTATGGCTAGTGTGAGGGAATGAAAATCTTACAGCAATTTTCATGTCTTTGTTTTTGGTCCCATTTCAGTAGAGTTAATCTCAAGAGTATAAGTCCAGGTTTTAGTTATCCTTTGCTTTTCATAGAATCAGAGAATTGGTTCACTTAAAAAAGACCTCTTAAGATCAACTGAGTCCAACCTTCAATCTAAGACCACCATGGCAACTTGTGTGGAGATCATGGGCAAAAGAGCCTTTTCCCTGCAGCCACAGCTCTGTAGCACTACAGTACAGTACAAACTGTGATGTTTTTTTCTGGAGAAGAGGAGGCATAGGACAGGCCACCTCACTCTCTACAAATAACCTGGGGGAGAGCTGGAGCCAGAGGCGTGTTGGTCTCTGCTCCCTAGCAACAAATGACAAGACAAGAGGAAGTGGCCACAAGTCACAGCAGGGGAGGTGTAGGTTGGAGATCAGAATGATAGAAATATTTTGGTCAGAAAAGACTTCTAAGATCGCTGAGTTCAACTGACAACCTAAGACCACCATGGCCATTAAACCATGTCCCAGACTGCCACAACCACACATTCCTTGAACACCTCCAGAGATTCCACCACCTCCCTGGGCAGCCTGTTCCAGTGCCTGACCACTCTTGCAGCAAAGAATTTTTTCCTAATATCCAACCTAACCCTCCCCTGGCACAATTCCAGGCCATTTTCTCTCATTCTATCACCTGATACTAGGGAGAAGAGACCAACCCCCACCTCACTCCAGCCTTCTCTCAGGAAATTGTAGAGAGCAAGAAGGTCTCCCCTCAGTCTCCTTTTCTCCAGACTAAACCCCAGTCCTGTCAGCTGTTTCTCACCAGACTTATCTCTAGACCCTTCTTCAGCTTTGTTGCCCTTCCCTGGTCATGCTGCAGCACGTCAGTGTCTTGTAGAAAGGGCCCCAAAACTGAACCCAGTATTTGAGGTGTGGCCTTACCAGTTTTGAGTACAGGGACATGATCACTTCCCTGCTCCTGCTGGCCACACAATTTTCGATTCAGGCCAGAATGCTCTTTGCCTTCTTAGAAGAAACTTCTTCACTGGAAGGGTTCTCAAACACTGGAACAGGCTTCCCGGGGAGGTGGCTGAATCCCCATCTCTGGAGGCCTTTGAAAGATGCAGAGGTATGGTGCTGAGGGACATGGTTTAGCACCAGCCTTGGAAGAGTTAGAGAATGTTTGGGCTCAGTGATCCAATACTGAACTCAGTATTTGAGGTTCAGCCTGACCAGCACAGGAGAAAACCACTTCCCTGCTCCTGCTGGCCACACCCAATGCAGGCCAGGATTCTGTTGACCTTCTTGACCAACTGAGCACACTGCTGGCTCGTGTTCTGCCAGCTGTCACCCACCACCCCCAGGTCCTTCCTGCTGGGCAACCTTCCAGCCACTCACTGGTTTTAATTTTAAATCCAAGCAGTATCAAGCAAGAAGCTTCAGTTTAAGGGTTCTCAAACCCTGGAACAGGTTTCTCTGCGATGTGGTTCAATCCCCATTCCTGTAAGTGTTTAAAAAATGCAGATATGTGCAGTTAAGGGACATGGTTTAGCATCAGACTTGATAAAGTTTGGTCATGGTTAGACTTGATGGTTTTACAGCTCTTTTCCAACTGAAATGATTCTATGAATTTGAAGTGCTCTGCTTCCAGGAGGTTTCCCTTCTAGATACAGTTTTGTTTTGGAATCTCAAAGCAGGTAATGCGTCCAAGAAGATGCTGGGTTTGGTGCTGTTTACTTCAGCTTGCAATGGACACTAAGGAAGGATGAGAGAGGGGTAAATGTGCTTGTTTGCTGAGGTTGTAGAAGTCCTGCAGTGGTTTCAGGGCATGAGCTGTTGGGATGAAGCAGCAGAAGTCACTCTAACAGGTAACTGGGAGGAAACTGTCCTGTATGTTGTCTTTGCTGGACTGGAATGGAGGCATTTTAAGTTCCAAGAGTGACACAAAGGACTGCAGTCATAGGACAAGGGGCAATGGTTTCAAATTAGAGAAGAGTAGATTTAAATTGGATTTTAGGAAGAAGTTCTGCACCATGAACACTGGAATGGGTTGTCCAGGGAGATATTTAAGGTGAGGCTCGATGGGGCTCTGGGCAGCCTGATCTGGTTAAGGATATCCCTGCTTACTGCAGAGGGAGTTGGTCTATATGACCTTTGGAGTTCCCTTCCAACCCAAACCACGGTTCTGTATTTTTCAGGTGAGACATTGGGAAAGACTTTCTTGTGTTCGTGATAGACATTGGAGTAGAGTGGTGGGGAGAGGCAGCTTGGGAACATTTTGGGACAGAAATGGACTAGAGAAGATATGGAAGTTCCAGCTACTCCTAATCTCTGTCTGTCTCAGGCTTTAAAGTGTTTTCATCAGTGCCGCTGACTCGTTTTGACTGGCAGACCTTCTGAAGGTGTGTCACATACGTTAGTTCCAAAAGTGATGAAAGCAGGGTGCACCTGCTGGCCTGCAAAATGAGACTCCTCTGTCTGCTAATTCTTTCTCTCTTTAGCTGGATGCAAAGCAGTTATCACCTACAATCAGGGAGTCAGAGGAGGTCGAATCATAGAGCTGAAGAAGACTGTGGACGAAGCTGTGAAGAGCTGTCCAAGCATCAGACATGTTTTTGTGGCTCAGAGGACAGATAACAAAGTCCAGATGGGTGACTGTGATATTTCCCTCGAGGAGGTATGTTGATGTTGGTAAACCTTGCCTTCAGTTCTTCAGATGTCTCTTGAAGTATGTTTTGTTTACAGTGCTGGAGGAGAAAAATATGGAATGTAGGCATCGGCTAATGTAGATATCTCTGACACCCAGTTACAGAGTTGTTAACATGGGCAGGAGAGTCTTGCTGAATCAGAATGCTCCTGTGCATTCTGCTCTTTGGTCTGCTGTAGACAACACTGGGAGCTGTCAGCCAAGGACAGGTGATCTCCATTCTTTCCTTGTGTATGTACTGCTGAGCTAAAAGCCTGTGAAGCAGCTGCTGCACTGTGGCTTGGCTATACGCTGGTGCAGCTGCACCAGAGCTACCACTGTGCTTGGCCTTTGTGCTACAACTGGAGTGGCTTTTCAGAGTGTGCTGCTCTTCCAGTGTTGCCACAGTACCCCAGTGGGCTAAGGGATAAAGCTGTGCAGCAGTGACAGCATCTGTGGGTCTCTGCAGATGTCCACTAGCTCCCTGCATAAGTTCTTTTAGATTTGAGTGTTGGTTAGATCATTTTTCACTCCCATCTGTGCTTTTTGAACCTGAGCTGTGTGGATAATAAGGAGATGCCCATCATGGCATCTGGATCTCCATCCTAATCATAGAATGGGTTGGAAGGAACCTTAAAGATCATCAGGCTCCAACCCCCCTCCCATGGCCAGGGACATTTTTCACTAGACCAGGTTGCTCAAGGCCTTGTCCAACCTGGCCTTGAACACCTCCAGGGAGGAGGCAAGCCATAGCAATAATATTAATGGCTTTAACACTAAACATAATGACCCTAATAACCCTGACCCTAACAGCCTTAAGCCTAAATCCTAGCCCTAACCTTGTTCCCAATGAACCTAACCTTAATGGCCCTGACCCCTAAAGGCTAATCCTAACCCTAATGGCTGTAACCCCTAAACACTAATGCTAATGGCCCTAGCCCTTAATGACCCTGATCCTAACCCTGCTCTGCTGTGACATAGACCTAAAAGGAGGATGTAGTGAGGTGGGGGTTGGTCTCTTCTCCCTAGTATCAGTTGATGTAATGAGAGGAAATAATCTGAAATTGTGCCAGGGGAGGTTTAGGTTGGATATTAGGAAAAACTTCTTTGCTGCAAGAGTGGTCAGGCACTGGAACAGGCTGCCCAGGGAACTGGTGGAGTCACTGTCCCTGGAGGTGTTCAAGAAACATGTGGCCATGGCACTCTGGGACATGGTTTTCCAGCCCTGGTCATCTTAGCTTATCAGTTGGACTTGATCTTAGAGGTCTTTTCCAACTGAAACAATTCTTTGATTCTATGGTTCTAAACACTCACAGAAATGCAGTGCAGAAATGACAGAGCTGAGAGGCTTAATGTAACCCATGAATGGTGTTGTGGTTACTCTGTGATGGGAGGACAAGTGATGGGCTTGGGAATATTTAGAACCTGTCCTTGTCCTTCCTGGGGTAAAAAAATCAGCAGTTCACAGAATCACAGAATGGTAGGGATTGGGTGGGAGCTCTGAAGATTGAGTCCAACACCCCTGCCAAGGCAGGTTCGCCTAGAGAAAGTCACACAGGAACATGTCCAGGTAGGTTTGGAAGGTCTACCTCTGAGCAGCCTTATCCAGTGCTCCATCACCCTTAAAGAAGTTCCTCCTCGTGTTTAGATGAAACTTCCTTTGTTCAAGTTTGTGTCTGCTGCCTCTCATTCTGTCACTGAGCACCACTGAAAAAAGCCTGGGCCTGTCCTCATGACACTGACCCTCTCAGTGTTTCTAAGCGTTGGTGACATCTCCCCTCAGTCTTCTCTTTTCCAGACTAAGAAGACCAAATTCTCTCAGTCTCTCCACATAACCAGTTTTTTAGTGTGTTTAGCTGGTAGGTGGGACTGCAGCCTGATGCAGAAGTAGGTTTATCAGTTTGCTGACAGCAGTAAACAGAAGGCACTCATTGCAAAAGTGCCTGGATATCGCCAGTCTGCAGCCGAGAGAAGCAGTCAAGAGTCCCTGTGCTGCTTACATGAGATAGGACTAACTATCAGGGAAGGCAAGCAGGGAGGGCAGCAAGACAAGAAATTGTCTTGCTCCTCTCTACTCCACCCAAACACATTTGGGTGGTTTTCCTCATTCTGTCAGCAGCCTGAGGGGATTTGTTGAGCCAAGAGCTGAGCTCAGCCCATTATTAGTTGTAGGCTGTGAAACTCTTAGTGCCGTTAACTCTGGGATTAACAGCACTTGTACAGTGGATTTCAGGTCCTGTTGCAATGGAGCATATGACAGCTTCATCTTCACTTCAAAAACTGACAAGTCAGCCTGAAGCAGCAGTGCTGAAATGCCACAGTAAACCCCTGAGCTGACCAGGAGTGCTGGCATTTGGAGGCTAGGAACTCTGTCTGACCCCATCAGCTCTTCCTATTGTATGGCTTTGTTTGTCAGACACTTTTAAACAGTGGACCTGCCATTGGTAGTGTCCACTTGAAGAATCAGAGAATCTTACAATTGTTTTGGTTTGAGAAGACCTCTAAGATTGTTGAGTCCAACTGTCCAACTAACACCACCACAGCCATTAAACCATGTCTGAAAGTGCCATGTCCACACGATGCTTGAACACCTGCAGGGATGGGGGCTCCAGCGCCTCCCTGAGCAGCCTGTGCCACTGCCTGAGCACTCTTGCAGGAAATATGTTTTACCTCATGTCCAACTTAAACCTTCCCTGGCACAATTTCAGGATATTTTCTGTCATTCTATCACCTGCTACTGGGGAGAAGAGACCAACCCTCATCTCACTCCAACCTCCTTTCAGGGAGCTGTAGACAATAGTGAGGTCTCCTTTCAGCCTTCTCTTCTCCAGACTAAACAACCCCAGTTCCCTCAGCCAGTCCTCACCAGAGCTGTTCTCTAGACCCTTCACCACCTTTGCTGCCCTTCTCTGGACCTGCTTCAGCACCTCAATGTCTTCCTTGTAGTGAGGGCCCCAAAACCGACCCCAGTATTCAAGGTGTGGTCTCACCAGTGCCGAGCACAGGGGCATGATCGCTTCCCTGCAAATACAGTGTGTATCTGGAAATTCCTGTCAAGAGCCACTTAATGACCCTTGCAGAAATCCATTATTCGTCTAGGATAGGACAGAGCTTAAGAGAAACAAGCCAGATGTGCCTTTTTTACAGCCCTGTGTTGATTATCTGGAACACAGTGTTGCAAGTTTCTATAACGTGGATAACAAAAATGTTCAACCTCGTCCTGATAAATCTACAATATGGGAAAAGAGGCCCTCTGCTGCTGCAGAGTTCAGTGGCTGCAGTGGCTGTTTCAAAGCATATTTTAGAAGAAACTCCCTGGCTGAAAGGTTTTTCTCAAGCACTGGGCTAGGCTCCCCAGGAAGGTGGGTGAATTCCCATCCCTGAAGGTGTTTAAGAGTTGTAGAGATGTGGTGCCGAGGGACATGGTTTAGCGCTGACTTGGTTAGAGAATGGTTTGACTCTGTGGTCTTAAAGGTCTTTTCCCACCAAAGTGAGTCTGTGATTACTCTCCCTTCCTCTGCTGGACTGGGCACACAAGCTGGATCAGGAGCTTGCTCTGTCCTCCTGTGGCTTTGACCATAGGGATGAGGAGAAGATCTCCCACCTGGCTAAAAGGTGGAGTATGAGGAGAGTGACAAAGGCAGGAGAGTCAAATACTCTCCTTCTCATGGGTAGAAGGAATTAGCATTTGAGGATCAAACAGAGGACAGTCAGTGCTGGGGCCAGGGAAGGGAGCTGGATGCACAGGTCAGCTCTAGCACTGTAGTGTTAAACAGAAAAGGAAGGTCCTGGCCAGTGTCCAGGCAGGCCTGCTGCTGCTGTCAAGTGTGGCTGATGTTTGCAGTCACCCTTTGGTTCTCCACCTGCAGCTCACAAAGCTTGCAATGTAAGCTATGACACAGGCTTTATTTTGGTTGGTTGGGGATTTTTTTTGTTTGTTTTTAGCTTTGGTTTTGTTTTTTTTTCCCTCTGAAATACTATTTAAGCTGTCCAGTTCCTCTCTCCTAGGAGACATGTTGGTGGAAAGGCTGGGTGCTCTGCAACCACAGGAACCTTTCCACTAGGTGAGCACATCCAGGGATGTTTGAGGGGACAACAGCAATGGTGGTTCTTGTCTCTGGATGCTGCTGACACACTTACAGGATGGTTGGCTCCATATAATCAAAGTCTTCCTGTCATTACCACCTTTTTATTCCTTAGGAGATGGCCAAGGCAGGTTCTGTCTGCACTCCAGAGAGCATGGACAGTGAAGATACTCTTTTCATGCTGTATACCTCAGGCAGCACAGGGAAACCCAAAGGAATTGTTCACACCCAGGCTGGCTACCTGCTGTATGCTGCCGTCACTCACAAGGTAACTCAGCTGCATCCTCTGGAAGGAGTTCACTGACCTTCCATCATTACTAATAAGAGGAACTTGGGCTGGGGACAGGTCCTGTATTTTGTGTTTGCTGCCTGGTTGGCTCATTCATGGAATCATAGAGTGGTTTGGGTTGGAAGGAAGATTGTCTAGTTCCAAACCCACTGCCATGGGCAGGGACACTTTCCACTAGAGCAGGTTGCTCAAGGCCTCATCCAGCCTGGGGTGGGAGCATCCACAACCTCTCTGGGCAACCTGTGCCAGTGTCTCACCACCCTCACTGGAAAGAACTTCTTAATATCCAGTCTAAATCTCCCCTCTTCCACATTAAAGCCATTCCCCCTCATCCTATCACTACAAACTGGGTGTGAATAAACTGAAAACTGTCTGAGAAGGTCTGATTAACCTTCATGATTTGTTCCTGGGGAATAGAATTCTATGCCAATCAAAGCCTAGAATTATGGTGGAGTCTCCATCTCTGGAGGCATTCAAAACCCTCCTGGACATGTTCTTATGTGACCTTCTTTAGATGAACCTGCTTTGGCAGGAAGGGTTGGGCTTGATGATCTCCAGAGGTTCTTTCTGACTCCCACTACACTGTGATACTGTGAAAGGAAGGGAGGAAACTGCAATTCTTCTGCTGCTTATGCGTTTTAACATGTGCTGGTGTTGCAAGGTAGAGTTTGTAGATGTTGAAGTGATGCAGCCAAGGTGAGTATTTCACTAGTGTTGGCAATGTGGATGTTGCTGTAGTATCTTTGTTTTATCCTACTGCAAGCCTCTTTTATTTCTGAGAGGATTTGGACTCTTAAAACATCCTCTTTGCATAGCAGTTAGCTGGACATTAACAATTACATTCTCACTCTGGTTGCACCTTTGCTCTTTCCTATGCTCTCTAGGCCAGATGTTTAAAATTTCTTTCTCATGAAAATGGCAAGTCAAGGTGCTGCTTCTTGAAGCTTCAGGTCTGAGCTCTGCACATGGAAAGGAAACAGATGTAGAGGTGGCTGTGGTGGTATCACCACTGTAATTGCAGGCGACTCAGGCAGAGGATTTTCTTCTTCAAGCTGAATTTTTGTTTGGAATTTTTATGAAGTCTGAATGTGCAGCTGTCAGACCTCTCTGCATGAAAGATATTTCATGCAACCATGGGTTGGAAAAGGCCTTTAAGATCAGAGTCTGTCCATTTTCTAACTCTACCAAGTCTGCTGCTAAATTGTGTCCCTCTGGCACCACATCTCTGCCTCTTTTAACCAGCTCCAGGGATGGAGATACAACCACCTCCCTGGGCAGCCTGCTCCAGGGTTTGAGAACCCTTTCAGCCAAGAAGTTTCTTCTAATCTCCAACCTAAGCCTCTCCTGGTGCAGCTTGATGTCATTTCCTCTTCTCCTATCGTTTGTTGCTGGGGAGAAGAGACCAATGCTTACCTCACTACAACCTCATTTCAGAGTGTTGTAGAGGATAAGAAGCTCTCTCCTCAGCCTTCTCTTCTCCAAACTAAACAACCCCAGTTGCTCCTCAAGACCTCAGAAGACCTTTTCTCCAGCATCTTGTTACATCAGCTTTTTAAAGTGACAGCCTAATCTTCCAGGCATCTCTTTCTTAGCTCAGAAGGTAGATCCTGAACCCGGGCACAGGCATGGAGGGAGGCACTGTATGTAGCTGCTGTCCCTTTAGGGCTACCTCAGAGCCTGGGAGGGAAAAGCACTTGCAAAATTGAGAATTGGCTCTTCTAGAGAGAGGGATCAGTTGACCTGTGTGGCCTCTATGGTCTTTACACTATCACCTGTGTCACTGTTGTCACACATTCATGAGGTTTTCACTAGTTTTGATGCAGCTTCTGCCATTTAAAACACAAAGCTGGCTCTGCCTCATGAGTTAGTTCACCATGCAGGTGAAGGTGGGCTTAGAGTGGGAAGCATTTGCCTTGGTCAAGACAAGCTAATGGGTTCTTCAAGAGTTTTCTCTCCATACGTGATGAGCAGGGAGAGGGCAGCATGTGGCAAGTGATACACTGCCAGAGAGGCTGAGCAGCTAAGAGTGTTTCTCAGAAAGTGTTTCATGGCATCTCTCAGTTTCTCCAACTCTCTCATGGAAACCTGTTGATACAGGTGAGCTGTCTGAGCTGCTGAGGCTTGCTGCTTCCCTGCGGTCCAGAGCCAGCTCTCTGACCTACACTGCCTCCAGTATCTAGGGCTCTGGGCTTTGCTTGTAGCTTGGCTCTCCAGTCTGAGCAGCTGCTGCTACAGCCATGCTCTCTATGTTTGTAATAGCAGTCAGCAGCCCAGGAGCTCTGGTGGTATTCCTTCTGACTTGCTTCCTCACCTTGGGCTGGCCTTTCCGCTGCCGTGTCCTGTGTGCTTGGCTCCACTCGCCCTGTGTCCTGTCTTGCTCCCACTTGGCTGTCCAGTCCAGCACCTTACATTCGAAGCTCTCTGCTCCTGCCAAGGGGGAGTCAGCTGGCCTTACATTTGTCTTTGCAGTATGTATTTGACTACCAGCAAGGCGATGTTTTTGGCTGTGTGGCTGACATTGGCTGGATCACGGGACATAGCTATGTTGTATATGGACCACTCTGCAATGGAGCCACCTCTGTCCTGTTTGAAAGCACTCCAGTGTACCCTGACCCAGGTGAGGAAGCGGCCAACAAAGGTTTGGCTAGACATGGCAGTGGGACAAAGATCTAGAAACCTGTTCAGTATAGCCTGCCTGCTCAGGGGAGGAAAGCTCCATTGCTTTGCAACGTGTGTCTACAGAATTGAACCTCTAAGATCAACTCCAACCATCAACCTAATACCACCATGGCCATTAAACTGTGTCCCAGAGTGCCATCTCCACACATTTCTGGAACACTTCCAAGGATGGTGACTCCACCACCTCCCTGGGCATCCTGTTCACTCTTGCAAGAAAGAAGTTTTTCCTCATACCCAACCTAAACCTCCCCTGGAACAATTTCAGGATGTTTCCTCTTGTTCTGTCACCTGATACTAGGGAGAAGAGACCAAACCCCACCTCACTCCAACCCCCTTTTAGGGAGCTGTAGAGAGCAATGAGGTCTCCCTTCAGTCTGCTCCTCTCCACACTAAACAACCCCAGTTCCCTCAGCTACTCCTCACCAGACCTGTTCTCCAGACCCTTCACCAGCGTCATTGCCCTTCTGTGGACACACTGCAGCACCTCAATCTTCCTGTAGTGAGGGGTCCAAAACTGAACCCAGTACCCAAGGTGCAGCGTCACCAGTGCTGACCACAGTGGCACAATCACTTCCAGCTCCTGCTGGCCACACCACTCCTGATGCTGGCCAGCATGCTGGTGGCTTTCTTGGCCACCTGGGCACACTGCTGGCTCATGTTCAGATGGCTGTCAGCCAGCACCCTCAGATCCTTTTCTGCCAGGCATCTTTCCAGGCACTCTGCCCCAAGCCTGGAGTGCTACCTGGGGTTGTTGTGACCCAAGTGCAGGACCTGGCACTTGGCTTTGTTAAACCTCATACAACTGACCCCAGTCCTTCGATTCAGCCTGTCTTGATCCCTTTGCAGAGCCTTCCTACCCTCCAGCAGATCAACACTCCCACCCAATATAGTGAATCTGCAGACTTAGTGAGAGTGCCCTCAATCCCCTCATCCAGGTCACTGGTAAAGATGTAAAAGAGAGCTGGCCCCAGCACTGTGCCCTGGGGAGCACCACTTGTGACCAGTTGCCAGCTGGATTTAACTCCATTCCCACCACTCTGTGCCTGGCCATCCAGACAGTTTTTAACTCAGTGAAGCATCCACCCATGAGCAGCCAGTTTCTCCAGGAGAATACTGTGGGAAATGGTGTCAAAGGCTTTACTGAAGCCCAGCTAAACAGCATCCACAGCCTTTCCCTCATCCTCCAAATGCATCACTTGGTCACAGAAGATCTTTGTTGGTGACATGGACAGAGGCATTGAGTGCAGCCTCAGCAAGTTTGCTGATGACACCAAGCTGTGTGGTGCAGCAGCCTGGCTGGAGGGCAGGGATCCATCCAGAGGGACCTGGACAGGCTGCAGAGGTGGGCACAAGCCAACCTCAGGAGGTTCAACAAGACCAAATACAGGGTCCTGCATCTGGACCCAAGCACAAATTCAGGCTGGGCAGTGAGTGGCTGGAGAGCAGCCCTGAGGAGAGGGACTTGGGGGTACTGGTGGAGGAGAAGCTCAACATGAGTCAGCAGTGTGCACTTGCAGCCCAGAGAGCCAAGCAGAGCTTGTGCTGCATCAGGAGAAGTGTGGCCAGCAGGGCCAGGGAGGTGATTCTCCCCCTCTGCTCTGCTCTGCTGAGACCCCACCTGGAGTACTGCATCCAGGTCTGGAGCCCCCATTACAAGAAGGATGTGGAGATGCTGGAGTGTGTCCAGAGAAGGGCCACTGGGATGCTCAGAGGGCTGCAGCAGCTCTGCTGTGAGCACAGACTGAAAGAGTTGGGGCTGTGCAGGCTGGAGCAGAGGAGGCTCCCAGGTGACCTTCTTGTGGCCTTCCAGGATCTGAAGGGGGCTACAAAAAAGCTGGGGAGGGACTTTTTAGGCTGTCAGGGAGTGACAGGACTGGGGGGAATGGAGCAAAGCTGGAGATGGGTAGGTTCAGGCTGGAGGTGAAGAGGAAGCTGTTCAGCATGAGAGTGGTGAGAGGCTGGAATGGGTTGCCCGGGGAGGTGATTGAGGCCTTGTCCCTGGAGGTGTTTCAGGCCAGGCTGGATGGGGCTGTGGGCAGTCTGCTCTAGGGTAGGGTGTCCCTGCTCATGGCAGGGGGGTTGAAGCTGGCTGATCCTTGTGGTCCTTTCCAACCTGACTGATTCTGTGATTCTAAGATCAAGGAGGAGCTGCCCTTCATGGACCTATGCTGACGAGGCCTGAGCATCTGTCTGTGCTGCTCAGCAATACCAGTGCACCAGGCTGCAGAAAAGCCCCAACTTGCATTGATTTTGCTCTGTCCTCTCTGTAGACACAGCTTCAGCTTTGGCTGTGACCCTTCCCGCCGAGGTTGTGCGTCAGTGTTTCGGTGCTAGCGATTAAGAAGCTGTTGGTGGTGTTGCAGGTCGTTACTGGGAGGTGGTGCAAAGGTTGAAAGTGAATCAGTTTTATGGAGCACCAACAGCCATCCGCCTGCTGCTCAACTATGGAGAGGAGTGGGTGAAGAAATATGACAGATCTTCCTTGAAGACCTTGGGATCAGGTAAGGGGTGCAAAGGCTTCACCTGAAAAAAGACACAAGGGCTTCTGGGTGGTGAAATGAAGAAGCTCCAAAAGCCTTTTCATTGTGTCGTTGTTGAGCAGATGGGATGTGGTTAAAAATAGATGATAAAGGAGGCTCCCTGCTTGGCCTTTCAGATATTTTCTCAGCAGAAGGAGAAACAAACTGATCTGGGGCCATTGAACCTTGGTGTAATTGCCTGTTTCCTAGCTCCCTGGGCAGGATCCCGTTCTTTGCTAAAAAGATTTATCCAACGATGAATGACATCAGTTGGAATTCTGCTGGCATCTGGCTGGATCCAAGCAGCATTTTCCTGCATCATTTCTGATTCTAGAGGCTCTGGTACCTGACCTGCATTAATTAGTTACTTTCAGTGATATTTATTGTTTCCTTTTTGGTTTTTCTGGAAAAATCAGTCCTTGGTTCACAGTACAGTAAGGGTTGGAAGCAACTTCTGAAGATCATCTAGACCGACCCCACCTGCTGGAGCAGGATCACCCAGAGTTAATCACACAGGAACATGCCCATGCAGGTGTGGAGTACCTTCAGAGATGGAGATTCCACATCCTCTCTGGGCAGCCTGGGCCAGTGCTCAGGCAACCTCAGAGTGGAAAAAATTTTCCTGGTGTTTGGCTGGAACCTCCTGTGTTCCAGTTTGTGTCCATTGCCCCTTGTCCTGTCACTGGACACCAGTGAGATGAGTCTGGCGTCATCCTCCTGACACTTGCCCTGTACCTATTGATCAGCATAAATGAGATCCCACCTCAGTCTCTTCTTCTCCAGTCCAAACAGCTCCAGCTCTCTTAGCCTCTCCTTTTTAGAGAGCTGCTCCAGGCCCCTCAGCATCTTGGTGGCTCTCCACTGGATGCTCTCCAGTAGTTCCTTGTCCTTCTTGAACTGTGGAGCTCAGAACTGGACACAGTATTCCAGATGCTGCTGCACCAGGGCACAGCAGATGCTGGCCACGCTCTTCTTAATGCACCCCAGGCAACCATTGGCCTACCTGGCCATGAGGACACACTGTTGGCTCATGGTGTACGTGTCCATCAGCACTGCCAGCTCCTTTGCCCCAGAGCCTGCTCTCCAGCAGGTCAGCCCCAAGCTGTACTGCTCCATGGGGTTGTTCTTACCCAGATGCAGGACTCTACACCTGCCCTTGTTGAATTTCATCAGGTTTCTCCCACCCAGCATTCCAACCTGTCCAGGTCTGGCTGGGTGCCAGCCACTCCTCCCAGCTCTTCCCATGAGAGCACTGCAGAGCTTTGCACATCCCAGCACCAAGTGCCATTAGCACTCTGCTTAGGGAGCATGATACAGCGTGATGGGCGCCAAAGGGGAGGCTGAACTGCCTGCAACCTCTGTGCCTCAGGTTGGTCCCTTTCTCTTTTTGGTCTAGTGGGAGAGCCCATCAACAACGAAGCTTGGCAGTGGTTCTACCACGTGGTGGGAGAAGGGCGCTGCACCCTCTTGGACACATGGTGGCAGACAGGTAAAATGCATCCTTGGGGAGCGTTGGGGGGCCCTGACTGTGTGTACAGGTTCCTGGTGGCTAGAAAAGGAATGTTCCAGAATCATTTAATTACAGACTGGTAGGGTTGGAAAGGACCTCCAGGGGTCATCTAGTCCAGTCCTCCTGCTAGAGCAGGGTCACCTAGATCAGGCTGCTCAGGAGTGTGTCCAGGTAGGTTTGGAATCTCTCCAGAGGAGCCTCCCAGCCTCTCTGGGCAGTCTGTTACAGTGTTCTGGCACCCTCTCAGGGAAGAAGTTTTTTCCTTATGTTTATGTGAAATCTCTTGTGTTCCAGTTTGTGCCAGTTGGCCCTTGTGCTCTCACTGGGTACGTTTCAGTTCAAGCCAAGAAGTCAGTCAAAAAACGCTCCTGGTGTTTAGATTAGCTTCTGAGATTGGTTGGGGACTTTCAGCAGCCAACAGTAATGTAACAGCGTCTGAAAGAAGTCTTGGTTTGGGTTTTGTTTTAATTTTCCCCTCTAAATGTTGTTTGGTATTCTGAATGCCAGAAAATATCAACTTCTTCTAGAAATGGGAGGCAGAGATTGACTTTTAGGGCAGAGCTGGGAATGGGCAGCTTGACTTTAACCTCAGTTTCAATTATTTATCCCCCTCTACTGATCTTGGTGTGGCCTTGACAATGAAAAGGCTTTTGGAGCACCCTGTATCCACAACCCCTGCTTAGGTCTGCTTTGTTTGCCTTCCTGGGAATGGTCAGAGGAGGGTGGAACACTAAGCTGTGTAGACAGAGGGACGTAGTGCAACTGCTCTGGTGCATTGGAAAGGAGTGGAGGCTTATACTGGCTGTGCACCAGGTGGGTAGGGGACAGTGGCTGTCACCCAGCACCTTCTCCCAGGAGTGAAGTTTGATGCTATAGTTGCTTTGTAATGCCTCTGTCCTGGAGTCCTGGGTACCCTGAAATTCCTCTCCCTCTGTGGTTTGAATGGGAGAGGAAAGGCACAAAAATACTGTTTTCCCCCCTGGCCCTGCAGGCGTGAAGGAGGGGAGCAAAGGGCCCTGCCGGCACCAGGGGTGCTCTGTGTCAATGCCTGCGCTGGAATCAGGCTGGGGATTGGCTGTGGTCTTTGCACCTAGGAAGTGGTAAATCAACTCTTTGTTGATTATAAAGGTATAAATATTGGGGTGCTTTCTGCCTTGGGGTGCTCCCCTGCCTGGATAGTTCCTGCAGAGAGTCCCCTGGCGCTGCCAAGGACAAGCTCCAGAGGGACTGGAGTGTCCCTGCTTAGGACAGCTTCTCACCCTAAGCACCCTTTGTGCAAGCTACACAGGCCTAAGGAGCCTCAGCTGTCCTCTGAAAGGGACAGAGCTGACAAGCATCTGCACTGCCCTTTCTCTCAGCCAGCCTGGCTCAGCCTGATTGACACTGGGAAAGCTGTCTTCATTAGCTTAGCCTTTTCCATTTAGAATCATAGAATCATAGAATGGTTTAGGTTGGAAGGGACCTCAAGGATCATCCAGCTCCAACCCCCTGCCACAGGCAGGGACACCTCCCACTAGAGCAGCTTGCCCAAGGCCTCATCCAGCCTGACCTTAAACACCTCCAGGGAGGAAGCATCCACAACCTCCCTGGGCAACCCATTCCAGTGCCTTTCCTGACTTCTAAAACAGCCAAACTGATCTACAGCACCATTTGTAAGATAGTCTCAATTAACTGAGTCTGCTAATTAAACTGAGTTAATGTCTGTACCCAGTTTTGGGGGCAGGTTTCAGGAAAATAAAATAATCCTATTTTTTATCTATTCCTGACTCAGCCACGTTAATTCCCTGCCTCCACAACAGCCTCAAACAGGGGTGTGCTTCTGTTCTGGCAGCTGTGTGGCCCAGCTCTGTGCAGCACTAGGGCTTGTTTTCCATCTACAACCCAATGGTCGGAGTGATCTGTCCTCATGAGCAGAGATCTGTCCTCATGAGGGCCAATGGTATCCTTCTCATGCCCTTGCTGGCCAGCACCAGAGAGAGGCCACAGTGCTGCACTCCGCCTGGGGGAATCCTTTGCTTGAAGGAATCCTCCATCTCCTCCTCAGCCCTTTCCTCAGTACGACTGCTGTCTTCTGGGCAATAATATCCAAGAGTTGCTCAAGGTGCCTTGCAGCATGTCCTTACATAGTGAACCACCATTTTTCGTGGAGCCATGGGCTTAAAGAGTGCAGCACAACTGCTGGAGTTCTGCCTCTGCTGAGAAAAAATAATCCATCCCCACTCTTTTAAGTCTCTGGGCAAAATATTCATTCCCTTTCCAATCTACCTGCTTCTGAGTTAATCTTTCTTTTCATCCTTATTCCTTCTAGCAAGCTCTTTCTTCAGGATCCCTGTGGCCCATCTCAGTGTGATGCATTAGCCTCTGGCACATCACCAAGTTCCATTTCACACAGACCAGACTTGCAGGCTCTTTTTATTTTCAGATTTGAACTGAAACAACCTCAGAATCCAGAACAATAATGGTAACTGCTGTCAAGTACTGATCTCTTAAAGCCTCCTGGATTCTCACGCACCGAGCGGAAGGGAAGCTGCCTGCCTGGGTGTTATGTGCTTTCCTCCTCACTGCTCCAAAATCAAACACACTGATGGAGCTGAAAACTCTGGTTTTGCCCTCAGCATTTTTTTCTTAGCCTTCAGTTAACTGGCACAAGCAGCATACACTCAGTGTCTTCAGTTTCCTCTGAAACTGGGGTTAAGTGTTGTGTTAAACTGGATCTCTCCTGGGGGGTTGTGTGGCAACAGCTGTCAGGCTAAAGAACGCTTGCTGGACAGCCTGTGAGTGCAGAGTCTGTGATCCTACCTTGAACCAGGCATCATTTTGCAGACAAACACCAGCTCCTGGAAGCATAAACTAATGATGTTAGATATTCATTCAACTGATTTAGTTAGAATGCAGCTTTCTTCACAGTTGATGCTTCCAACAGAAGAGGAAGCCAGATTAATCTGGGGAAAATGATACATGCCATTGGAATTGAGAGAGAGCACAGAAACAGTTAGATGGATGCTGGTGGTGGTCCTGCAGTGTTGCCTCTCATATAGAGTTTCAGTGTGGCTTGTTAATTGTGGTGTTGTGTGCAGTGTCCTTCATGGTATGTTGCTTTCTGAAGCAGCACCATGTTGCCAGCCAGTAAAGCCTGGCAGCCATCAAGACTGGCAAATGGTGATTTCAGAATCCACTTAGAAGTCTTTGGATGAGGACTGACACCTAAACTACAAGAAGCAATTTAATAAGGATGAGTGCAGAGTCCTGCATCTGGGAAGGGAAACCAGCAGGCACAGGTACAGACTAGGTGTCAGTAAAGCAGCTCCATGGAGAAAGATCTCGGAGACCAAGAGGACATTAAGTTATCCGTGGGACTGCAATGTGCCCTTGTGGCCAAGAGGGCCAATGGTATCCTGGGGTGCATTAAGAAAAGTGTGTCCAGCAGGTCTAGGGAGGTCCTCCTTCCCTTCTACTCTGCTCTGGTGAGACCACACCTGAAATACTGTGTCCAGTTTTGGACTCCTCAGTTCAAGAGAGACAGAGACCTGCTGGAGAGGGTCCAACAGAGAGCTATGAGGATGATGAAGAGACTGGACATTCCGTCTTATGAGGAAAGGCTGACAACTGAGGCTGTTTAGTCTTGAGAAGACTGAGAGGGGATCTTATTAATGTCTATAAATATCTGACGGGTGGGTGTCAAGAAAAAGGTACCAGCATCTTTTTGGTGGTGCCCAGTAATAGGACAAGGAACAATGGTCATAAGCTGGAACACAGCAAGTTCCACCTCAACATGAGGAGAAATTTCCTTACTGTGAGGGTGGCAGAGCACTGGAGTAGGCTGCCTAGAGGAGGTTGTGGAGTCTCCTTCTCTGAAGACTTTCAGAACCTGCCTGCATGTGTTCTGTGTGACCTGCCCTAGGCAATCCTGCTTTGGCAGGGGGGTTGGACTCAGTGATCTTCAGAGGCCCCTTCCCACCCCTACCATTCAATAGTTCTATGATTCCAAGTAGTGTGGTACAAGCAGATGAGAGAGACAAGAAACTCCCGTGGCTCTTACAGTTAAAATATTAGGTAGTGCTCTGCCCTGAATGACAGCAGTGGAATCAGAGCTGTGAGCTTCAAGTGCAGCTCTTTGCAGCAGAGAGGAGAAGCTGGGTCTTTTCACTTTTGCTTTTGTTAAAGAAAACAACAACAAAAAGTACAGCTGTTCTAGGCAGCTGGGAAGAAAAGCTGGTTGCTGGTTTTGAAAGGCAGAAATTTGGGCCAGGCCAGTGTTGCAGAGGATACCTCCTGAAGTTATCAGTCCAATCTGTGTTGATCAAGACGACGACAGAGTACATGTTCCACCCTGCTGCCAGAGCCCTTCACTCATGGCAAGGGGGAGCTTGTTTCAGTGCATCACTCTCTTAGCTCAGTCTCTGCTGTACCTGCTTAAAGTGTGGCTGGATTTGCCACTACAGTGGCAGCATGGGCACAGGAAACATAGAAGCATGGATTTTCTTCTGCCAGCTCTGCCTCTGAAGACTGGAGGCAGAGATCAGAGTCACTTTGTCTCTTAGATTCAACAAAACCAAGTACTAGGCCCTGCCCTTGGGTCACAATAATGCCATGCAATGCTTCAAGCTTGGGGCACAGTGGCTGGAAAGTCCCTGCAGAGAGGGACCTCAAGGTGCTGACATCCAGCCAGTTGAACATCAGGCAGCATGTGCCCAGGTGGCCAAGAAGGATACCAGCATGCTTGTTTCTATCAGGAATAATGTGACCAGCAGGACCAGGAAAGTGATTGTCCCTCTGTACTCAGCACTGGTCAGGTCTGGCTGGGTTCAATTTGGAGCCCTCACTCTAAAAGTGACATTGAGGTGCTGGAGCAGGTCTAAAGAAGGGCAATGAAGCTGGTGAAGGGTCTGGAGAACAGATCTGGTGAGAATCATCTGAGGGAATTGGGGTTGTTTAGTCTGGAGAAATGGAGGCTGGGGGAGACCTTCTCACTCTCTACAACTCCTTGTGGCCAAATATCACTGTGGGATGTTTAGGTTGGATATTAGAAGGAACTTCTTCATGGAAGGAGTTCTCAAACACTGCATTAGCTTCTCCAGGGAGGTGTTTGCAGGGATGTGATGCTGAGGCACACGGTTTAGCACCGGACTTGTTTTAGTTACCAGTGTTTGGACTTGATACTAGAGATCTTTTCCAGCCAAAATGATTCTGTGTCTTTTTCTTGCAAGGTGGCTTTGATATTCCCTTTTTTAAACCGAGAAAAGCTGCCAT
This sequence comes from Tricholaema leucomelas, assembly GCA_013400475.1. Lineage (NCBI taxonomy): Eukaryota > Metazoa > Chordata > Aves > Piciformes > Lybiidae > Tricholaema lacrymosa > Tricholaema leucomelas. The sequence goes on from WAAF01015970.1 coordinate 189,061, forward strand.
TTGCTTTCACCTAGCATTGAATGGAACCTCAAATGTTTTGTTCTTCATTACTCTTCCAGAAACTGGGGGCATCTGCATTGCCCCACGGCCTTCAGAGGAGAATGCTGAGATCGTTCCAGCTATGGCTATGAGACCTTTCTTTGGTATTATACCAGTGCTGATGGATGAAAATGTGAGTGGAGGCTGTGCTGGGTGCCCAAAAGAGAAGCTGTTTCTGCTTTAATTACCTTTCTGATGGCAAAGGCACAGGATCCAGAGGGTATCTGTTCCTCCATTAAAATGGTAGAATAGATGAGCAATTTGTAGTGTGAGCACATCTCAGATGTCTCTGCTGGTTGGCAGTTGGGCCTTGGAAGTTATCTGCACATCTCTAGAGGGTGTTTGCAGTTTCAGCATCACTTTTGTGGTACTGACTAAGAGCTGCTGCCTCCATTTATGAGAGAAGTCAGAAGTGACACAGCTCCTGGCCATGTTGGAGCCCTGAACACAACACCTGGTGATACGGTGAGAGTGGAGCAGCAAATGGGACTGGTGCAGTGTTCCAAAGGAACTGCGAGGCATGAGGCCCTGCAGCTTTGTGTATCTGTGAGGACCCTGGCACTGGTCTGTGAAGCTATGGAAGGTGATCCTCATTTATGCTTCAGTGCTGTTAACAGCAAAGCTTGTCACCGTCTCCTTAGACATGTGGCAGTTAATAAATGCCTAAGTGGAAGGCAGGAGTCCCAGGCACTACCCTGCCAGCCTCACCTCGGCATCCTCTGGCTGCTTAGCACATCTTTGCTGGCATTGCCTTCTGCAGAACCGCAGGACTCTCTTTTCCTTCAGTCTTGTCTGTTGTGACAGGACTCTCTTTTCCTCAGCAAGGCACAGTACAGGTGGTGTGCGACAGCGCCGTGAGGCAATTCATCTTCTCTGCCTCTGGCTCTCCACTGCCAGTCTGCAGAGAGCACCAGGGTGACTCCTGCCGGACTGATGGACCACACACGAGCCCTTACTGACTCCTGACGTGTTCATCTCTCCTGTGCTTGAACCTGCAGGGAAAGGTTATAGAGGGTAATGATGTGTCCGGTGCGCTCTGCATTGCCCAGCCGTGGCCTGGCATGGCAAGAACCATCTATGGAGATCACCAGCGATTTGTGGATGCCTATTTCAAAGCCTACCCGGGTAAGGGAAATGCCAAGGGAAGGCAGCTGGCACTGCAGTGTAAGCACTCTGAGGATCTGGGCTCCCCAGTTTAGAAGGGACATTGAAATCCTTGAGCGTGTCCAGAGAAGGGCAACGAGGCTGGTGAGAGGCCTTGAGCACAGCCCAACGAGGAGAGGCTGAGGGAGCTGGGATTGTTTAGCCTGGAGAAGAGGAGGCTCAGGGCAGACCTCATTGCTGTCTGCAACTACCTGAGGGGTGGTTGTAGCCAGGAGGAGGTTGCTCTCTTCTCTTAGGCAGCCAGCACCAGAACACGAGGACAAAGCCTCAAGCTGTGCCAGGGGAAATTTAGGCTTGAGGTGAGGAGAAAGTTCTGCACTGAGAGAGTCATTGGACACTGGAATGGGCTGCCCAGGGAGGTGGTGGAGTCGCCGTCCCTGGAGCTGTTCAAGGCAGGATTGGACGTGGCACTTGGTGCCATGGTCTAGCCTTGAGCTCTGTGGTGAAGGGTTGGACTTGATGATCTGTGAGGTCTCTTCCAACCCTGACGATACTATGATACTATGATACTATGATATTTCTGTACCAGCCAGGTCTTGGTGGCTTAGGGCTGTGGGTTGTGTTGCAAGGGCCTCCTACTGGTCTTAGATACTGTTGACCTTTCTAGCTGGTAAGAGAGGAATATATTTTGGGGAAGATTTTAATGTCTAAATTTTAAAGTCCAAATATCTTTTTTTGTGGAATCATTTGTGCCTCACTTGAAAATAGGCACAAATTGGATGGGAAAGTACCTCCTGCATCATCGAATCTCACTCCTGCTGTCATAGGCTGTGTTACGGCCTTCCTTTTAAACACATGGTGAGGTTGTATCAGGCAAGCAATCAGAACTGGCAGGGAAATACAGGTTGTAGGAGATTGGACAAGACTACTGTTGTCACTTGGGGGAGTAACTGAAAGGTGTTTGGAAGCTACAAGCTAGAAAAGAATTAAAGAGACACTCCTGCAAAATGCACAGAATGAGTGGTAAGAAAGGAATGGGACACAAGTGGAACCACAGAATGGTTTGAGTTGGAAGGGACCTTAAAGACAACCTGCACTAGACCAGGTTGATCAAGACCCTGTCCAACCTGACCTTGAACACTTTCAGGGATTGGGGTCATCTACAGCCTTCCTGGGCAACCTGTTCTAGTGTCTCACCACCCACACTGAAAAGAATTTCCTCATCTCCAGTCTAAATCTCTCCCAGCCCCAAACCACACTCCCTCACCCTATCACTACAAGTCTCTCCCCAGCTTTCTTGTAGGCCTCCTTCAGGTAGTGGAAGGCTGATCTAAGGTATCCCCTGAGCCACCTTTCCTTCAGGCTGAACAGCCCCAACTCTGCCAGCCTGTCCCCATAGGGCAGGTCCTCCATCCCTCTGATCATCCTTGGTCTCCTCTGGACCTGTTCCAACAGTTCAATGTCATCCTTGTGTTGTGGGCCCCAGAACTGGATGCAGCACTGGACGCAGGTGAGGTCTCAGGAGAGCAGAATCATAGAATCAACCAGGTTGGAAGAGACCTCCAAGATCATCCAGCACCTCAACATCTCTCTTGAATTGAGGAGCCCAGAACTGGACACAGCACTCAAGGTGTGGCCTGACCAGTGCTGAGTACAGGGTCAGAATAACCTCCCTCGTCCTGCTGGCCACACTGTTCCTGAGCCAGGCCAGGATGCCATAGGCTCTCTTGGCCACCTGGGCACACTGCTGGCTCATCTTCAGCTACTCCCTACCAGTACCTCCAGGTCCTTTTCTTCCTGGCTGCTCTCAGCCACTCTGTCCCCAGCCTGTAGTGCTGCTTGGGGTTGTTGTGGCCAAAGTGCAGAACCCTGCACTTGGCCTTGTTCAGTCTCATCCCATTGGCCTCTGGCCACCCATCCAGCCTGTCTAGGTCCCTCTGCAGAAGTTGAATGAGCCCACTGTCCCTTACTGCACACTACATGTTTGCATCTAAAATATTGATGGTAGTTGTTTAATTGGTATGCAATGGTAAGAGGCATGAATGCAGTTCATGGGCATGAATGCAGTTCATGGCCAGGAATGGCTACTGGCAAGAACTACCTTGGTTTCACAGCACCATATGCCTGCTGCTGCTGCTCAGAAATGTCATAGGAGCAATTCAGGTGAGGACATAGCTTTGATGAAGAGTCAGCACAATCTGAGATGTGTCCTCAGTGATACTCCAGTCTCCTGGAACTGCTGGGTCTTTTTCAGTTTGCATCAAATGTTTTAGACTCTGCAAACACCATGCTTATGATGGGAGCCTCGCATCAGCTCCTCTGACAGCAGTGCTTCTGGCATGCTTATGTGCTGAAGCAGGACTGTTGTCTAGGATCTGAATCTTTGTAACTCTGTGAGGCTGTGGAATGTTCTGCTCTAGGAGCGAGTCCAGAGGAGAGCCACGAAGATGCTGAGAGGGCTGCAGCAGCTCTGCTATGAGGACAGGCTGAGAGAGTTGGGGCTCTGCAGCCTGGAGAAGAGAAGGCTTCCAGGAGACCTTAGAGTGGCTTTGCAGTATCTGAAGGGAGCCTACAGGAAGGCTGGGGAGGGACTATTGACAAGGTCTGGGAATGTCAGGACGAGGGGGAATGGGTTTGAACTGGCAGAGGGGAGATTTAGACTGGATGTTAGGAGGAAGTTCTTTCCAGTGAGGGTGGTGAGACACTGGCACAGGTTGCCCAGGGAGGCTGTGGATGCTTCCTCCCTGGAAGAGGCGTTCAAGGCCAGGCTGGATGAGGCCTTGAGCAGCCTGCTCTAGTGGGAGGTGTCCCTGCCTATGGCAGGGGGTTGGAGCTGGATGATCCTTGAGGTCCCTTCCAACCTAAACCATTCTATGATTCTATGAACTCAGAAGATGGCTTTTCATCTGTCCCAGGGTAAGTGATGAGCAACAGTGGCAGTGATCTCAGACACAGAGGATAGAAGAGCTGCTCCCTTTCCACCGAACGCTTGTGGTTTTCTATGAGGGTTTGGCTGTAGCTAGCAGCAGAGCTGAGTTTGACCAGCTGAGTTTGCAATACGATGGCAAATGGCATTGGAAGGGCTTTTATCTTAGAATCATGAATCGTAGAATCACTTTCATTGGAAAGGACCTTTAAGATCATTGAGTCCAACCCTTATCCAACTCCAGCAATTCTACAGGAACGTAGGCTGGTTAAAAATAAACCTGTGCTGTGTTCAGCAGCCCTGAGCATGCAGTTTATTTTCAGTTGCAGGCATGTGAGGCCTAGGGAGCTCAGAGAGCTCTCTTGGCTTTGTAAATCATAGAATGGCTTGGGTGGGAGGGACTTTAAAGATCATCTAGTTCCAACCCCTGCTGCCATAGGCAGGGACACCTTCCAGACCAGATTGCTCAAGGCCTTGTCCAACCTGGCCTTGAACACCTTCAGGAAGGGGGAATCCACAACTTCCCTGGGCAACCTGTGCCAGTGTCTCACCACCCTCACTGGAAAGAATTCTTTCCTAATATCCTGTCTAAATCTGCCCTTTTCAGCTCAAAGCCATTTGCCCTCATCCTACCACTGCAAGCTCTTGTCAAAAGTCCCTCCCCAGCTTTCTTTTAAGCCCCCTCCAGCTACTGGAAGGCTGCTATAGGGTTTCCCCAGAGCCAACATCAGCCACTGTGTTGTGTTGCTGGATTTGGTTTTACTACAGGGACGTCAGTCTCTGGTTGCTACTGGTTGCCTGCAGTGATTTTTCCCGTCTTGGCAGAGAGCTGAGCTCCACTGTCTTGCTGCTGCTGCTCAGGTGCCGACTGGGAGTGCAGCTTAAGCAGAACAGAAATGGTTTGGTGGTGACACTGCAGTGCTGGGTTAATGGTTGGACTTGAACTTAAAGGTCTTTTCCAACCAAAATCATTGTAATGTTCTAACAGGAAGCTGAGGTTGGCAGAGGGAAGTGGAGATGTCATGTGGCAGGTCGTGCAACTGTACACTGAGGCAGCTCTGTGCTGCCTGGTCCACCCTGCTCTACTTGCCATCGTAGGGCATGGTCTGTTCTGCACCAGAGCCCAAAGCAATACTTCCCAGCACACTTCCTGCTGCTGACTACTCACCTCTCTGTGCTGCAGGTTACTACTTCACTGGGGATGGTGCTTACAGGACCAAGAAAGGCTATTACCAGATAACAGGGCGCATGGACGATGTCATTAACATCAGTGGGCACAGGCTCGGGACAGCAGAGATAGAAGATGCCATGGTAAGTTGCAAGCAGGTGGAGGTCCCTTGCCAGGGCCTACCTCTGGGACAGGATGGTCCTTTCAAAGAAATGGTATGGTTTTAAATGAATGCTTTCAAACCCCTGACACAGGTGCAAAAGCAAGCAGCTCCTTATTAAGGAGACAACAAAGCAGGCAAGTGAGAGAAGAGTCACCACAATAGCAGTCCCTGTGGTCACAGTCAGGGCTGGCTTTTCTCTGAGTGAAGAGCTGTAATTTGAGATGCTGGTGGGGTCTGCATAAGGGATTGCTTCTCCCGTTTGATCATTCTCCTCTGCTAAAACCTAACCTCTGCTTCCCAAATCTCTGGTTCCTGCTCATCTGAACAAGCTGAACATGCCTGAGAATTCAGCCAGGTTAAACGTGAAGCCAGCTAGATTTGTGTCTGTGGTAGTTTGGGTGTTCCCTGCCCCCCCCCCCCCCCCCCCCCCACACCACACCCCCCACCACCACCACCCCCCCACCACAAGGACAC